>AWOL01S0098605.1:4720-16356 GCA_000715115.1 Nicotiana otophora
TTATGTACCTCCGGAAGGAGAGTATATTTATTATAAGATCAATTCGAGAGGATGAACAATTTCTTTTAACAATTAATTAATTTAAACAGAAAATTAAGCATATAGGATTTCCATCTTTTACTAACAATTCACAATATTTTTCAAATAATTTAATTAAATAAAGGATACAATTTATACACATAATGCATGCTTTGAGTCCTAAACTACCCGGACTTTAGCATAGATAGTAGTTACGTACGGACTCTCGTCAGCTCGTGTGTATGTATCCCGCACAATTAGCAACAATTATTATTTTCATCACCTATGGGGTAATTTCTCCCTCACAAGATTAGAAAAGAGACTTACCTTGTCTCAATGCCCACTTCCTATCACGATGTCGTGTAAAAATCCCAATTCGGCGCTGAAAATCCGAAACTATCTAATGAAATAATTAATACATGTTCAAAAATTCAAAATTAGGCTATTAAATTAATTATCCAACTCAAAATGGTAAAATTTCTAAAATTCATCCCGGGCCCACGTGCCCAGATTCCGAAAACTTTCAGAGGCAATCGTTACCCATAACCTCAATAACTTAAATATGCCATTTCCATCCAATCCCATAGCCATTTTCGTGGTTAAAATCCAAAAATACCAATTTCTAGAGTTTTTTTCAAAATCCCAAATTTCTAAGCATTTTCTTATCTAAATCCATGTATAAACCTTGTATTTTAACTCACAACTAGTAGAAATCACTTACCTCATGCTTGATGATGAAATCCCCTCTTCAAAAGCTCCAACAATCGTCCAAGCAGTGTGAAAAATGGTGAATTGAACTCAAACCCCGTTTATAAAACGTTCTGCCCATCCCAGGTCTGTCCTTCTTCGCGTTCGCGACCAAAGCCTCGCGTTCGCAAAGGCCAAAGACTCTGCCCTGTAATTCTTCTTCGCGTTCACGACTTATACCTCACGTTCGCGAATCTTCTGACCCTTGCCCCTTCGCGTTCGCGAATCTTCTAACCCTTGCCCCTTCGCGTTTGCATTCTAACTCTCGCGTTCGCGAATGCCAAAGTACCATTGCCCAAAATCTCCTTCGCGATCACGACTCACTTATCGCATTCGCGAAGGTCAGCTACTTTGACCCTTCGCGTTCGCGATCCCTTCTTCGCGTTCGCGAAAGTAATTTCCTCTAGCCCACAAATCTTATTTGCGAACGCGATCTCCTCCCCGCGTTCGCGATAAAGACACCAGAACCAGCATCAGTAGCAGACAAACATGGGAAACATGTCACGAAACCAACCCGAAACACACCCGAGGCCTCCGAGACCCCGTCCAATCATACCAACATGTCCCAAAACATGACACGAACTTGCTCGAGACCTCGAATCGCATCTAACAACATCGAAACCATGAATTGCGCATCGATTCAAGCCTAATAAACTATTGAACTTCTAACTCCCACATCCGATGCCGAAACCTATCAAATCAAGTTCGATTGACCTAAAATTTTGCACACAAGTCATAATTGATATTACGGACCTACACAAACTTCCTGAATCGGATTCCAACTCCGATATCAAAAATTTCACTCCCCGGTAAAACTTTCAAACTTAAATTCCTATTTTAGCCAATTCAAGCCTAATTTAACTACGGATTTCCAACAAATATTCCGAACACGCTCCTAAGACCAGAATCACAATACCGAGCTACTCTCAGGCTCAGAATTTCAAACGGGCCTCGATTACTCCAAAACATACTCCAAACCAAATTTAAAGAACATTAAACCAAATCGTTGAGTTTTACTATAAATCGCCAAAACGCTCCCAGGTTGTCAAAAACCCGATTCGAACATACGCCCAAGTCCAAAATAATCATATGAACCTATTGGAACCGTCAAATCCTGATTCCGGGGTCATTTTCTCAAAATATTGACCGAAGTCAAATTTTCCCTTTTAAAGCCAAACTAAGGAACCAATTGTTCCGATTTCAACCCGATCACTTCCAAATTCTGAACCAACCATCCCCGCAAGTCATAAATTAATAAAAGCACATACATGGAGTCTTATTTAGGGGAATAGGGTTCTAACAGTCAAAATGGCCGGTTGGGTTGTTATATTCTCTCCCACTTAAATATACGTTCGTCCTCGAACGTGCTAAGTACTATTCCGGAGTTGTCCGAAATCCTTGTTTAATACCTCGTGCACCTACTCGTGCTACCGCAACTCAGTTGAGCACATGATCTTGATCAATTCTGAAGATATTCTCTTTTATTTAGGAAAATAAGCCTTAGAGCCAAATTCCGTCATCTGAAATCCTCTACCAGGAGTGCTTCCATCATACGAACACCGTTTCAATTACTGCACAAGGTACCAATACATGATTGTATACTCACACTAAATTCACACCATGCACCGCATCACTGACATGACCATAATAACATCCTCTGACTTCAATAGCTGAAATCCCATGAATCTGATGCTCACAACACACCTCATGACACATATAAGTCTTGTTCCAATTCTCGAAATACTGCCGCAGCAAAAGAGATGCGTAGAAACTCATAAACACTTGCCGAGTTAACAAATCATGGAGTTTCTCCTCCTGACAAGGACCATTACCTCATTCTGAATTGAACAACGATATTTATTCTTTAATATACGTTATATAAATCTGATTTTACTGATTTCCGATCCAATAGTCTTGTCTCACCCAGTATAAGCTACACAGGTAATAAGCTACCTCAAACACTGACCAAGATCTCGTATGACGCCAACAATGCGCTAACATGCCACAAACTCGAATGTGATACATAAGAAAAAATGAACTCTGGAAAGAACTACTCAACTCGCGTAACTAATTTAACAACTGAAAAGATGTCATGAATCTCTCTCAGAAAATGCGAACAAAATACACAGAAATAGATATAAGGAAATGTGCCCAACATCACGCTATTTCGGCATGCAACCCAATTCACATATAATACCTGTGGCGGCGTGCCACCTGATCCAATCATGTTACCCGTGGCGGCATACCACCCAATTCACATGCGATATTCTAAGGAATACACACCTCGAACTGTAACGCTTATACTCACGAATGCCTGAATATCAACCATAAGCACACCGAGTGCGTAATGTAAATTTTGGGAAGACGGATAGCGTCGTACGCTATAAAACTCAAGCACATCTAAGGTACGATATATGATCTGCATCACGAGAGCCTTCCTGCTCACATAATACCACCAATATGCGGGACCTGGACACATTGTACAAATAATCAAGTTATCTCACAGCCCACATGACACAATAAAGTATCATTTGAAATAGCTGGCGACGAAATTAACATCTCACTCCCGAATATTCTTCCATAAGGAATGTCATGCTGAATGAACACACCCAGGCTGGTGTAGAGTACACATCCACAATTGGACCCATCAACGGACCGCAAATCGTTTTCTGATCATACTACGCTTGGGTAAATAATCTCTCAAGGATCCACAATGACCCTTTTTGTATGACATGAAAGAACAAACATCGAATTCGAATCAAACTTTCACCATTCTCAATCAACTAAATAGAGCGCCCTTCAGGCATAATTTCTCAAATTAGGGATAGTACCACAATCTCCATACTTGGTCTCGATCTTTGATCAATTAAGTGACTACAGGTCATACTTATACAATCTTCCCGTAGAATACTCTCCCACTACCTTCCGCACCAGACCACAAGTCTGCACATCCATACCACCGGCCATACAAATGCTGAAAAGTGAATCAAGGTTCTGCATAT
This sequence comes from Nicotiana otophora, assembly GCA_000715115.1. Classification (NCBI taxonomy): domain Eukaryota; kingdom Viridiplantae; phylum Streptophyta; class Magnoliopsida; order Solanales; family Solanaceae; genus Nicotiana; species Nicotiana otophora. Next base: position 8,488 of record AWOL01S0098605.1, read on the forward strand.
CAATACATAAAGCCTCTTACACATGACATCGATCTCAGGTGATGCTGAAGACAATACCAGCTTGCTTTAAACCTCTAAATCCTTTTCTGCTCGTCCGAGCTTGTGACATTTCTTATCAAAACTGAACCGCAACCTCGATCCCCAACTTCCAATTACATACCTCTTACTTCACTTAGCATGTCAATGCGCGAGGGTACAAAAATTTCCATCACTCTTGAACCACTAATAGACCAAAAATTTCATCATATAGCAACCTTTTGCTTAACTTAATTCACGAGAACCATTGCAACACGCTACTGAATTCCCATAACCGCAGGAAATAAACTCCTCAAGCAGTGGTCTAAACCACCATAATTCTTCTGAGATCCATCTACCCAACAAGGCCATTTGAATCAACTACCTCCCAATTAATCAATTATTGATGGCTGTCAAGCCTGCACGTATAACCACAAATCACATATTATAACTTCACACACTGGATGAACCGATCATTGCCACAGTCACGACGATTCATCCATTGCAACCAACCCAACTTCTTTAAATTTACCCTGACATGCCTTATAAATAATGTTAGCTCCATTCAAAACATATCAAACTCAACCCGCACTCATCCTGAGTGACCCGAACCGCGAGACTATATCATCTCAATACCCATGAATCACCTCATACCTTTCTCCAGTGCACGATAACCTCTCCGACTAGTATACACATTATGCAGAACCTCCCGCAAATCCTAAGCCATTTCTTCCTTTCCTCCAACACTGCACCGCTTACCCGATAATAACATAGAATACTCCAAGTCTCGTTCGCAATCCACTACAGAACTTAATCCTTAAACATACCACATACCCGAAATCTTCAAGTACCAGACTTAAATTCCTGAACTCATTGAACCGTTGCTAAGAGTCACCCACTCTGACCTAGTCTCGATTATAACCAAACTCCATTGCCCCGTTAGTACATGAATACCCTCACAAAGAAGCACCCAACTAGATTACTTTCCTTATACATCACTTCCACATGAAGCATAAACCCTAAGTCTTCCCAAAGCCTGAACATGAATCGATAAAACCAATTACAACACATATTTCTCAGATCCCTTGCTCAAATTGCCATTGATGTCCTTTTGTTTTCTTAGTTGAAATGGCCCACCAATACATCGATAACCAAAAACCTTACAAATAGACATTCCTGCAATCTAATTGTAGACGGTGGGGCTCTCCTACTTAGCTTGAAGCTACATTTACATAATTCTGGAACCCACCAAGACTCTTTACACCCCATTGATACAATCTCGCATAATCGACCCGCCAAATTCCTCGAAATCCTTATGTTACACATTTCATGATCATTCTGAATCACTAGCCACATTCACATACTTGACCTCTTACTGGATAGTCAGTAAAATTCTTCGTAGCAGCTCCATCAACACTATGCAACCGCTAATCTACTTACAGGAGATATCCTACCTGTGGAAATTCCATGCTGACATCCTCCAACAACGCTGCACCGAGTACTATTACCACGAAACCAACAACCCATCCTGAGCCCATGCTCCTTCACCAGCTGTACAAGTCCGTTCACTCCCCGTTGACATCAACTAAAGGTGCAACGATACATCCCAATCCAAAGTCATGTTGCATCCCACTACATATTAAGCAACTGCCTCCTGTCACGCCCAATCTTCCTCAATATAGCAGCCAATATTACAACTCAAGTCCGTAGACCTAGTCATTGTCCATCATAAACCCCGAATCTCTCCAAACTTTCCTCAATACGTGTAATTATCCTACCACGTAACCCATATGCTACCTTGCCACTCTCCAACTTTGGCCAAACCCTCTCCTTTAAATAATTACTCAACTTTTGTTTCTCACACTTGGCCTTCTAGGAACTTAACCACCACAAGACACCTCTCACGTGTCCTTCCTCGTCCTCCTCTGCCCAGTTGTTGCCTTAACCCAAAATCCGTCTTTGTAGCACTTTAACCAATAGATCGCTACCAGCTTTAAACCTCTCAGAAGATCAGCTGTATCGAGACATCAACACTAGGAACACCGATTTGATCCTGAACCACTGCACACCGCGATTTATGACAACTGTTTCCCCGATACCAATTCCTAACACCCCGTCATGAAGGAGAGTTGAAGAAAACCATAACACTGGCGAACCTTAATGCATTTAACAAGGCGATGACACCCCAACACAATTGAGAACCCTACCATGCTCGAAAGTATCATGCCTCGTTACTCCATCGATCCCAAACCTGAACATTTATAGTACGATTATTTTTCCATTGCAGGGATTAAACGCTGAACCTCTACATCATGTACTAGGAAAAACATTCTTTCAATTCATTCACCGCGTCGGCACATAAACGAGCACCCCGCCATTATATCAATTATGCGAGATAATAACTCATGAACATCGTAGCAACCTGTCCATAGCCTAAAAAACCACCCAAAATATAGCTACTAAGCTGAAATGACAGAACATCATTCTGCAATACGACGACAATAGCCCAAATCAATTACGCAGGTAGAAACATTCTGCACCACATCTGTAGTACCATTACAATTCCTCAATTCCTGGTTTATAACAAGTTATTCTTATCGCATAAGATCGAGTAGGAAAGAAAGAAAGCCATAAGCCTCCAAGGAATCGAATTGCACGATGAGGAATCAAGAAGGGAAATACTCCTAACAGCCCTGGAGCCTCTCGAAGATAAGTACAGACATCTCCATACCGATCCGCAAGACTCTACTAGACTTGCTCATGACTCATGATATCTAAGTGAACCTAGTACTCTGATATCATGTTGTCGTAACCCAAAATCCATTAGGGCCGTGATGGCGCCGGACACCGCTGTCAGGCAAGCCAACCATAATCAATTAACTTAATTGCCCATTTTAGTATTTTTGAAATCAAAATTTTCCTCAATTAAATAATAAAGATAGAACTCATATAGTAAGTGATAAATAATTTAGCAACTAAATTACTAAACAGCCCATAGTTTCTCCCAAAACCTGGTGTAACAAGTATATGAGCATTTACTAGGGAGTTAAAATAGAATACAACATCAGTCTGGATTCTGGAATACAATTAGATCGGAAAAATATAATAACTCTCAAGCAGAATCTATTGGCTGGGGATAGAAATACAGAATGCATCTCACCTAAGTTCCCACATTTTAATCGCACCTCTGCGCCCACAAGACCGCTAAACATATATGTACCTGCACAATAAAATGTGCAGCAAGTGCAGCATGAGTACGTAAACAACGTGTACCCAGTAAGTATCAAGCCTAATCTCGAAGTGGTAGAGATGAGATGACTGACTTTGACACTCACTAAGGGTCAATAATAATAATTGAAATAAAAATAAAATATCTAAATCAGCATGATTCACAGAGTTGACAATAATGTTATTTAACCAACAGAAATAAATAAATTCCTTCAAATGCAACAATTTCCAATCTATTAATTAAATCCACAAGCTGAAATTAAAAATCAAAGTCTCATGTAATTATTATTATTAGGCACGATTTCTGCCGAGGTCGTACGGCCCGATCCAGAGTGTCGTGTACACTGCCGAGGGACGTGCGACACGATCCATAGATGTATATATCATGCCGAGGCGTTCGGCCAGCTCCACAAGAAAGGAGGACATTTTCTTATGTACCTCCGGAAGGAGAGTATATTTATTATAAGATCAATTCGAGAGGATGAACAATTTCTTTTAACAATTAATTAATTTAAACAGAAAATTAAGCATATAGGATTTCCATCTTTTACTATCTTTCCTAACAATTCACAATATTTCTCAAATATTTAATTAAATAAAGGATATAATTTATACACATAATTCATGCTTTGCGTCCTAAACTACCCGGACTTTAGCATAGATAGTAGCTACGTATGGACTCTCGTCACCTCATGCGTACGTAGCCCCCACAATTAGCAACAATTATTATTTTAATCACCTATGGGGTAATTGTTTCCTCACAAGATTAGACAAGAGACTTACCTTGTCTTAATGCCCACTTTCGATCACGATGTCGTGTAAAAATCCCAATTCGGCACCGAAAATTTGAAACTATCCTAAGGTTATATGAAATAATTAATACATGTTCAAAAATTCGAAATTAGGCTATTAAAGTAGTTACCCAACTCAAAATGGTATAATTTCTAAAATTCACCCCGGGCCCACGTGCCCGGATTCCGGAATATTTCAGAGGAAATCGTTGCCCATTACCTCAATAACTTAAATATGCCATTTACATCCAATTCCATAGCCATTTTCGTGGTTAAAATCCAAAATACCAATTTCTATGTTTTTCTTCAAAATCCCGAATTGCTACAAATTTTCATGTCTAAATCCATGTATAAACCTTGTATTTTAATTCACAACTAGTAGAAATCATTTACCTTATGCTTGATGATGAAATCCCCTCTTCAAAAGCTCCAAAATCGTCCAAGCCGTATGAAAAATGGTAAAATGAACTCAAACCCCGTTTATAAAATGTTCTGCCCAGCCCAGGTCCGTCCTTCTTCGCGTTCGCGACCAAAGCTTCACGTTGGCGAAGGCTAAAGACTTTGCCCCGAAATTCTTCTTCACGTTAGTGACCTATACCTCGCGTTCGCGAAGCTTCTGACCCTTGCCCCTTCGCATTTGCGTTCTAACTTTCGCGTTCGTGAATGCCAAAATGCCACTACCCAAAATCTTCTTCGCATTCGCGACCCACTTATCGCGTTCGCGAAGGTCAGCTACTCTAACCCTTCGCGTTCGCGAGCCCTTCTTCGCGTTCGCGAAGAGTAATTTCCTCCCCGCGTTCGCGATATAAGGACACCAGAAATAGCATCAGTAGCAGAAAAACATGGGAAAAAGGACCCCGAAACCAACCCGAAACACATCCGAGGCCCCCGGGACCCCGTCCAATCATACCAACCTGTCCCAAAATACGAAACGAACTTGCTCAAGGCCTCAAATTGCATCAAACACATCGAAACCATGAATTGCGCATCGATTCAAGCCTAATAAACTATTGAATTTCTAATTCCTACATCCGATGCCGAAACCTATCAAATCAGGTCCGATTGACCTCAAATTTTGTACACAAGTCATAATTGACATTACGAACCTACACAAACTTTCGGAATCGGATTCCGACCCCGATTTCAAAAATTCTACTCCCCCGTCAAACTTAAAAACTTAAATTCCTATTTTAGCCATTTCAAGCCTAATTTAACTACGGATTTCCAAATAAAATTCCGAACACACTCCTAAGAGCATAATCACAATACAGATCTACTCCCGGGCTCAGAATTTCAAACGGACCTCGATTACTCCAAAACCTACTCCAAACCAAATTTATGGAATATTAAACCTTCAAATAGTTGAGTTTTACNACGTTGGCGAAGGCTAAAGACTTTGCCCCGAAATTCTTCTTCACGTTAGTGACCTATACCTCGCGTTCGCGAAGCTTCTGACCCTTGCCCCTTCGCATTTGCGTTCTAACTTTCGCGTTCGTGAATGCCAAAATGCCACTACCCAAAATCTTCTTCGCATTCGCGACCCACTTATCGCGTTCGCGAAGGTCAGCTACTCTAACCCTTCGCGTTCGCGAGCCCTTCTTCGCGTTCGCGAAGAGTAATTTCCTCCCCGCGTTCGCGATATAAGGACACCAGAAATAGCATCAGTTGCAGAAAAACATGGGAAAAAGGACCCCGAAACCAACCCGAAACACATCCGAGGCCCCCGGGACCCCGTCCAATCATACCAACCTGTCCCAAAATACGAAACGAACTTGCTCAAGGCCTCAAATCGCATCAAACAACATCGAAACCATGAATTGCGCATCGATTCAAGCCTAATAAACTATTGAATTTCTAATTCCTACATCCGATGCCGAAACCTATCAAATCAGGTCCGATTGACCTCAAATTTTGTACACAAGTCATAATTGACATTACGAACCTACACAAACTTTCGGAATCGGATTCCGACCCCGATTTCAAAAATTCTACTCCCCCGTCAAACTTAAAAACTTAAATTCCTATTTTAGCCATTTCAAGCCTAATTTAACTACGGATTTCCAAATAAAATTCCGAACACACTCCTAAGAGCATAATCACAATACAGATCTACTCCCGGGCTCAGAATTTCAAACGGACCTCGATTACTCCAAAACCTACTCCAAACCAAATTTATGGAATATTAAACCTTCAAATAGTTGAGTTTTACTATAAATCGCCAAAACGCTCCCGGGTTGTTAGAAGCCCGATTCGAACATACGCCCAAGTCCAAAATCATCATACGAACCTATTGGAATCGTCAAATCCTGATTCTGGGGTTATTTTCTCAAAATGTTTACCGAAGTCAAATTTGCCCTTTTAAAGCCAAACTAAGGAACCAATTGTTCCGATTTCAACCCGATCACTTCCAAATTCCGAACCAACCATCCCCGCAAGTCATAAATTAATAAAAGCACATACAAGAGTCGTATTTAGGGGAACAGGGTTCTAACAGTCAAAACTACCGGTTGGGTGGTTATAAGAACACTTACCCCGTTGTTTTCCTTGAAACTCTCACAAAAATCGCCTCTTCCCCAGCTCCAATGTGGTAAAAATGGAAAATGGGATGAAGATCCATTTTCAGAACTTTAATATTATGTCCAGTGGTTTCTTCTTCGCGAACGCGTCCAGTGCCTCACGTTCGCGAAGCACAAATTTGCTGCTAGAAATTTCTTCATCACGAACACGGCCAGTGCCTCGGGTTCGCGAAGCACAAATCGTTGTTGCCGTATTTCTTCTTCTCGAACGCAATACTGCCCTCGCGAATGCGTAGGCCAAAAGCGTCAAGTCCCAGTCTGCCCCTCTCTTCTTCTTCGTGAACGCAACTGCCCTCTCTTCTTCTTCGCGAACGCGACTGCCCTCTCGCGTTCGCGATGCACACTCGCCCAAACCTTCGCGAATGCGTTGACCTCTTTACAAACGTGAAGAAGAAATTGTTGCCTGCCTCCAGGTACTCTTCGCGAACGCGAGACCTCCCTCGCGAATGCGAAGAAGGAAACCAGTAGCAGCAGGTTCATCAATTTCAAGCTCCAGAAATACGCCGAACATGATCAGAATTACGCCCGAGGCCCTCGGGACCTCAACCCATCATACCAACAAGTCCTAAAATATCACACAGGCTTAGTCGAAACCTCAAATCACATCAAATGATGCTAAAATTACAAATCACACCCCAATTCAAGTTTAATGAAACTTAAGAATTTGCAACTTCTACATTCGATACCGAAACCTATTAAATCATGTCCGATTGACCTCAAATTTTGCACACAAGTCATAAATGACATAACGGATCTATCAAAATTTTCAAAATTAGATTCCTACCCCGATATTAAAAAGTCAACTCTCCGGTCAATTTCCAAACTTAAATACCTATTTTAGCCATTTCAAGCCTAATTCAACTACAGACTTCCCAATAAAAATTCTATTTCGGGGTTGTTTACACATAGGTCGACATCCGGCCAACCTTTTCAACGTATGTTTTAAATTTTGGAACTAAGTATTCCAATTCTTTCTAAAAATCCCACCGGACCCGAACCAATTATCCCGGCAAGCCACATAACAGTTATAAAGTATAGAATGAGCAGTAAATGGGAAAACGGGGCTATAACTTTTAAAATGACTGGCCGGGTCGTTGCGTCCTCCCCCTCTTAAATAAATATTCATCCTTGAACGGGTTTAGAATTATACCTGGAGTGGTGAAAAGATGAGGATAATAGCTGCGCATATCATGCTCGGTCTCCCAAGTCGCCTCCTCGACCGGATGACCCCTCCAATGTACTTTTACTGAGGCAATGCT
>AWOL01S0098606.1:0-10369 GCA_000715115.1 Nicotiana otophora
GAACTAAAGAGCCTATTATGCTTGATAGTTTTCTTGTACTTCTCTTCTAGCTGGGCGTGTTTCTCCCCCACAGCAGCAAGCTCTTCGATTTTGGAGTTCAAGGCTGCTTCTAAGTTAGTTACTTTTTCGGCAGTAGCAACCTCGCGCTCGGTTGCAGCAAGAATGACGTCCTGGACTTTAGCCCATTTGGCCTTAGCCTCATCAAATCTAACCCTCAGCGGGCCAAATTCTTAGCTAAGGGTTACCACTTCTTGCTCGCTTTGCTGTAAGCAAGCCTCCAAAACAACGGCCTCAGTAGCTTTGCTTTCCAGTTCCGAGGGGCGGAGAACAATTTGGTCTCGTTCCCCCAAAAGTTGATTCCGTTCGGAAGTAAGTTCTTCCTTTTCACGAATCAACCTTTGAAGGCCCTCAGAAGCAAGAAAGTTGGCCTATAAAACAAAAAGAAGTAAAACTTAGAATACATTCATACAAAAGTAGAAGAAGTAATGAAGGAAGAAAAGAACGTACCGTTGCGGCGTTGTGCATGACATTATTCAACAAGCACTCTCCCGAGAGTGCCTGAATCTTTTCCCAGTCTTTTTCTGAAGCCAAAAGCTTCAGATAATTATCAAGCTCCATCGACCGGGATAGCAAGTTGCATCCGATAGAGACCGAAAGAGTAACGTTCCTCCTCCTTTGTGGATCTTCAGAAGGGGCAGCATAATTTTGCCCCATGTTGATACCCAATTTTACTCTCATATTTTAAATACATATATATACACTTTCAAAATAGTGCATATCCATCATCATTATATTTATAAGCATACACAAGTATTTTTCATAATTTTTCATGATTTTTAAAGACTTTAAACCAATTTGTTTCTGCATTTTTATTGTAACAATATCCAATAATTATCCTCCAAATTATTTTATGATGATTTAATCATCTAAACTTATCATTTATACCAGTATGAGGTTTTAAATATTTTTTAGTGCATTTCTTATAACTACATTTGTATTTTTAAGGCTAAATTGCATATTTTGCAATAATAGCCCACATGCATATATAATTACATTATTTATGCAGAAAATGACTTTTTATATTTTTATAATGTTAAGTAGTTATTTACAATCACTTTAGTGCATAAATTATATTTTCGATATTTATTAATTAATTTTATAAATTATTTATTTATTAAACATTGGGTATTTAAAATTTGGCCCAAACCTTACCTATTTTCGGACCTAGACCACCCAGTCCCAGCCCAATAACATCTAAGCCCAAACCAAATAACCCCCAACCCAACCAATTAAACCAACCCGACCCAAAACCCCCAGCCAATCGTGGCCGTTGATCTCTAAGATCAACGACCCATATTACCCCTTTCCTTTTAATTACCCAAACACTCCCCTAACCTTAAATCACTTTCACCACCCGCCGCCTTTGAACTCTCTCACCCCTCCCCCTAGCCATCTTCTCCCCCAAATCCCTCTCTTAATCCGACCAGACATGGGATTATACGGCCATTTCTTGCCATATACGACTCTTCCCTGGTACTGGATCCTTCTCTATACCACTTGCCTAAACATGGCAAGCGTATCTCATCAGAATAGAACCAAAGTTGGTTCAACTTCTTAACCTTTGTACTATTCCGTCTATGTTCATTCTTGTTCTATTATGGGTATGAATCTTCGTGTATCTCTGTTGATTCTTACTTACCCTAAAAATTAGGGTTTCTGATCTCTTTATATCGAACCAAAATTGGTTTGATTCTTTGATTTTAAGCGATATTTCTGTCTATATTCATCTTATTCTGTGCAACGTTTGATTTTTTATTTTTAGATTTTGCCGATTTTTGTACTTTCCCTAAAACTAGGTTTTTGAAATTTCTCTCTTTTCCTTACTGATTTCGATTGCATGTGATGTTCTTTCCTTTCTAGTGTTTGATTGATGATTTTCCTTGTTTGGGTGTTCGGTTTCTACTGCTATATAAACCCCTCCATATTCCCCTTTGGGAGGAGAGGAATCATTAAGAAATACTAAAAAGAAATTAAAGCTGCGTGTTCTTTTTTCTCTAATACTCTTGCTCTATATTCTGGTTCCTGGCCGGCTAAAAGCAAAGGCCAGAAATTCTAGGTTCTTGCTCTTTGTTGATATTCGTAACACTGTGGACTTCCGTTCTTTCTTGTTCTTCGCTTAACTGGTGAGTTACCAAACCTTTGTCATTTCATTCCTATTTACCTGTCATCGGCATATGTTTTCACTTCTGAAGATTGTGGGTCAATGCATTTCTGGGCTGTTCTCGTGTGCAATTCTGACTGACTTACTTCAATTTTAGGCCTTTCTAATCTTAATTCCATTACGTTTGTAGTTTGAGACATGCTTAGACCTGACTTGAGCTAATTAATTTCTTTTTAAGTCTGCCTAGCCTATGTGTTACTGATGTTTAGAACCTTTGCACTTTAGCCATCCCTTTAGTGTTTAAATTTGCTATTAACCCAGTTACTTGAACATGCTTTCATATCCCTTTTTATGAATTAGATGAATTAGTCTGTTTCTGAATTTGTTGTGATGACATGTAGCATGTTTGATCCTGTATGCTTCTACTATATCTTGACTTCCCAATAGTTGCCTTAATTTGTTCTCATTCTGTTAAGTTCTGTTAGCAATTGATATGATCCCTTCTTGGGACACTAGCATCTATACTTAGCATAATCTGAACCTTTTTCTTACTATGAGTCTGTGTACATCAATCTTGCAAACCTGTCTTGTTAGTATATGCATTATGTGTTGAACTTATTTTTCTGAAACTTTGTTAAGTCTGTTCTCAAAACCTAAGCATGTTCTACTACATGTTCTATGTGCTCAACTTGAATCTGCTTGTATCTCTCAATGTTGTCCCTTAACCTTAGTCTATTCCCTTACCGCCTGGTCTCTTTTGAGTTCTTATTCTTAGCCGGCTGAAAGCCAAGGCTACTTAGGTTCTACCATTTGACCTCCCTAGTATGAGCACTGCACGGGGTCCAATTGAGACCCTTGTGAACTCTGACACACTAGGATTTGGTCCTTAGTCTTTTTCTGAATTTCCCTATCAACCTCCCTAGTGTGAGCACTGCTCGGAGTCCAATTGAGACCCTTGAGAACTCTGACACACTAGGATTTGATTCTTAGTCTTTCTCTGAATTTCCCCTATCAACCTCCCTAGTGTGAGCACTGCCCTGGGTTCTTAAAGCCCTTGGGAACTCTGACACACTAGGGTCTTGGTTCTATTTGCTCAACTCTATTTTCTACCTACTGGATGAATCAATTGGTTTCTGGCTGCCTTATGTCAATGAAGATGTAATTTCTGGGCTGTTGTGAACCATGGGAATGAAGGCCTGGCCTGGCTGGGTATATCTTTGGGCCTGCTGTAGGCTCACTATAGTTATTTTATTCTATAATTTATGCCATTCATTGGGTCTATAATAATGTTGTAATAACAATTAGGGGTATTAGTAAAACTGAGAAAAGGGGGTTTATCTTAATACTTGCAGTGAAATGTGTAGAGATCCTGCCTATAGGTGCTCTACTTTGCTCAAATGTGTTCTTATTCTCAAACGTGTTCAGTTATTATGCGTTAGAAATCCTGCCTATAGGTTCTCTACTTTGCTCAAATGTGTTCTGCTTTTACTCGTTAGAAACCATGCCTATAGGATATTAAATGACCAATATCTCAATGTGCACATGCATTAGGCTGTATAGGATCTTGTTAATTTACATGCTACCTAATCTGCAATTTAGATACCATTCCAATAGAATCTAAAATCAGTCTTAATTATGACTATAGAAATCCTGCCTATAGGGTCTAAAACCAGTCTTAATTATTATCCTGCTCGTTTCTTTCAAGTGCTAATGTTGAACTTCCAACATTGTTTCGTTGCCACTATTAGAAGGAATGCCTATAGGATCAAACTAAGTAATTCTGAATATCTTCTGTGGTTATCACTGCCAACTATTGCGTAAATCACCTAGATAACATATCTATAGGTTTAATCGTTTGTAACACATAATTAGTAGGCAAATATGTAGTCACTTAGAAATTGTATCTAAGGTAGCATCTTGCATCTGAAACTGTCTGCATGTTCGAATCCCAAGGTCACATAGAAGCCATGTCTATAGGGCCTAATGGATTTAATTTGCCTCAATCCTGAAATTGTCTAACGCTTAATGTGAAAAATTTGTTCGCGTGCATTTGTTGTCTAAGTATGGAGGTTAACTTAAGCCCTTATTTGCTTTTACATGAAGTCCAACTTATTTTGTATGTCGCCTAGTTTTATCATTTCTGAGCAGCCTAAGCTAAGTCTAGAAACCATCCAAAATAGAGGTCCAAACGCCTCCTGGGCCATAGGTATAGGACGGGTAGTGCACGCATAGGGCACGGTTTAGAATCAACTAGTGCGCTTTAGATAAAAACTTAAAGATAGTAATCGGGTAATAGGAGATGATAGTCTGTGCCCGCTGAATAATACGAGTAACACCCCACCTCGAGGGAGTTATGAAGTATTATTTATGTTGCACGGGGTGATCCTTTAGGCTAAAAAACTTAGGACCCCATCTTATCTTCAAACCAATTATGTGTGTTTACTCAAGGACTTTCTAATAATGATTTTTTAAAACTTATTTTTTTTCTCTCTGACTATTTGACTAATTCATATAATTCAAGTTCGGTCGGGACCCACAGTTGTGGACCTCGAAGAGTGCCTAACACCTTCTCTTCGAGGTAATTTGAGCTCTTACCCGATCTTTGGTGACGCAAACTGGTTAAACAAGAGTTATTTACAAATAGGTGACCTAACGCACCTCATACCCGTTAGGTGGCGACTCTCTCTCTTTTAACACCCTTCCTTTAAAAGAGTCGTCACGTGTCGCAGACCGATTTCGCGAGAAAGAAGGGGCGCGACAGCATGACGACTATGCTGGGATAGTTTTAGGCTCTTACCATAGAGAACTTGGTCTATATGATTAGTCTTCTTTGATGAATGTGTTTCCTTGTTCTTTATCGTTACATGAACATCCCGCTTCCATTTTCCCTTTTTATGGCTACATGCACACCCTTTCCCTTATCTCCCTCTATTTTGAATTTGTATTAATATGCAAATCTTTGCTTAATTTGGTTACAATATGCGTTTTCCTTTATTTTCTAGTCATGTTCACTTGCTCCGAATCTTTTTTAAATTTGCTACATCATGTCTCTCCTTACCCTTACCCCCTTGCTTGCTTTATTGCAATACTTTCACATTGCGCGAACTAACTTCTTCCTTGTTTTCCTTTCTTTTTATGTCTTTATGCTCCATTTAATACTGTGTTTATTGTCTTCATCATGCGAAATACTTGACAACGTGTTGTTTTATCTTTACATAAAGTATGATCCACATCATATTCCACTCGTGCGTAATTAATACCATAGCAGCGCTTGATGAGTATCCGCGCTCTTCTTAAATCATCCTTTTAAAATTTGGAAAGGCTTATTTGCGGTAAAACTAGTCGATCAACGGTTCAATCGACGGTTCTCTGCCTTCCCCTCCCAAGTTGTCCACTTGAGGGTACCGGTCTAGACTCTTCTAGAAACCCCCACTCTAATATTAACTGTGCATGCATAATGTTTAAACCTAGTATGGGTTAGAACGCTGTCTGCGTAATAACTCTCTAAGGCAAGCCTTGTCCAAAGCCCGCCGGGATCTCCTTAAATCCCAATGGGTACAATCATGATATGTGCATTATTTGGAGAAAATGTGCCGATATGCTAATCATTAATGTGTAAATAGTCGAATCCGGAGGGGGAAAGGGCTAACTTTATTTGTTTTGCAAAAATGAGGCATGAAGTCCCCAGGTTAGGCATGGTTCGAAGTATCCCACCTTTGTTCCTAGATTGGCATGAAAATCTCTTCGCCAAGTGACAAAAATCATGTGAAAAGAGTTCTCGGGAATTTACCTTCTTTGTTAGATATTCAGTCGAACAATGTGTTAATTGAGGCTGCCATCATGTTCTGGGATGAGAAGAGGGTCGTCTCCGTTTTGGTGATATAGAAATGACTCCCCTTCTAGAGGAAATAGGAGGCTTCGCTGGGCTCCCATGGGATAGCCCTGATTTGTTGGTATCGGAAAATCATACTTCTCGAGGTTTCCTAAAAATGATGGGTTTCAGGGAAAATGATGAGTTAGTCTGTCTGAAGAAATCTTACATACCATTTGACTTCCTTTACGAGTGTTATGGTCACAGCAAGTCATATCGTCTTTACCATGATGAATTTGCCATCACTTCTTTCGGTTGGACTCACCGTCGGGTTGTTTATTCATTGTATGTTTTCTGGGGATGCTGATATTCCCGATACAAGGAGAAAGGATCCACACTCGCCTAACTATGGTCATTAAGACTCTAATGGAAGGAATTGAGAGGCAAACTTACACTGTTGTCCCAATGATCGTGGCTGAGATGTACCGAGCCTTGCAAAAGGGGATATAGGCATTTCAAGGGTTGCAATCTATTGCTGCAAATATGGTTGTTGGAACACCTTCAGAGAGGACAATATCATCAAGAATTTCCGCGACGACCATGGAATGACCACATAGCTTATCACCGTCCGAAGAGAATGACTTTTGTCCCAGACAGGTTTGCACAACCGGGAAACGTTGTGAGCTAGGTACATTTCTTTAGCAATTTTACTGATGACAAGGTACATTAGATGTTTGAGTGGTTCCCTATTAGTGAATTCATCATCAGGTCGAGAGATGTTCCTCATCTAGTGCTAATCGGATTAAGGGGAATCTATCCTTATGCTCCTATCAGAGTCCTGAGGCAAGCTGGGAGAAAACAAGTTATACCACGACTTTCCAAAATGGTTCATTACAAAGCAGACTTCCAAGGGAATGCCATTCCATTCAAGTTCGAGGCACAACACATGTGGCATCAAAAGATTATTGTGGAGAAAGATTCCATCGAACCAGACAGGTATCATGCCGGCTATGTGTACTTCTACCTATCATGATTGGTCGATAACATAGCAGGAGAGGTCAAGTGAGGGGTTAATTTGAGAAATAGGGTCATAGATGACGCTGCTGAAGCACAAGTCAAATACAGGAGGTTGCGCAAAAGGGTCTTTGAATCTAAGGCCAGGCATTTGGAACAACATAAAGTGGACATGGAAGCAATCAATAAATGGAGAGGAATCGCTACTAAATCAACAGAAAGGTTGGAGTATTTGGAGCAGGGTTTGATGGAACTTGAGGGAAAGACGAGGAAGAGGGTATCGGATTGTCAGAACACAGATGGCAATGAAGGAGGACATATAGCAAGGGCGTAACTGCTGTTGGACATGCGCGACCTAGGGAATCTGATTGACGGGGCTAAGAAGGCCAAGCTTGGAGAAGGTCCCTCTGGGACCGAGTAGATTAGGAATGATGTTTTCTAGACTCATTTTAGAATTTGATTGTAATAAGGCAAATGCCACTAGTGACTCTTTATAATTATTATCATTTTAGTAGGTATTTGGTATATTCGTCATATTAATGAAATGACACAGTTATCAGCATTGAGTTTTATCCAAAACTATATGTAGCTAGGCCTACCTCAAGCATGATGAGGTCCCCAAATTAGGACGCGAATTTATAATGCCGCAATACGTGTTTAAATATCATAAATATCCTTTTGATACTCCTTACTGACTTGTTTACCTTTTTGTTTTTCTTTTCTTTCATTTATTCCCATTCACAAAGGTTGGTTCGTGCATACTGGCATCATCGGCATATCATACCAAATCTAGAGGTCTCCACCTCCTCCTCCTCCAAGTGATCCTAAGAACAAAGGAAAGTCTAAGATGGATGATCTGAGCGGTATCAGGAAAGACAACGCTACACATGCAGAGAATGTTGAGACTTCGGATGGTCGGAGTACTCCGGTACAGAACGACTTGGTTTTGCGATTAGAGCAAAAGATACTGGAGTTACAAGGAGAACTTGAGCAGGTCCGTAACTTGGCCAACCTTTCCCTCACCCTGAATGTCCCCGACATCAACCAACAAAACACCCAAAACCCAACACCTCCTCAAAACACACAAAACTAGCACCCCCAAAATCCTACGCCACGTCACCCCAAAATCCTAATCCTCCACCAGTACCAACTCCTTCACAGCACTAGCATCATCCAACCCAGTACCTACAAACTACTACCTACTACACTCCTCAAAACACACCACAGCCTACCTTTGATCCCCAAAACTCAACCAATGAACACCACTACACCCAAATCCCTGGAGTCCACCAAAGTAACCCCATATACGTAGAAACCTTACTCCACATTTCACAACAAACCCCGTACACACCAGAATCCGCCGAGAAGGACCTGCTCATCAAGAATATGGCGGAGGAACTTAAGAAGCTTACAAGCCAAGTCCAAGCTGTAGAAGGTGGTAAAGGCATCGAAGGTTTGAACTATGAGGATTTATGTATTCAACCGGACGTAGAACTGCCAGAGGGTTACAAACCTCCTAAGTTTGAAATGTTTGACGGGACAAGTGATCCAAAGGTACATCTAAGGACGTATTGCGACAAGCTCGTAGGGGTTGGTAAAGATGAAAGAATCCGCATGAAGTTGTTCATGAGGAGCCTCACTGGAGACGCACTATCCTGGTACATCAGTCAAAATCCAAAGAAGTGGATTAATTGGGTAAGCATGGCGTCAGATTTTATGGATCGGTTCAGATTCAACACAGAGAATGCACCAGACGTCTTCTATATCCGAAATCTTAAGAAGAAGCCGACAAAAACTTTTCGCGAGTATGCTACTCGGTGGAGATCAGAGGCTGCAAAAGTAAGGCCAGCATTGGAAGAAGAACAAATGAACAAATTCTTTGTCCGGGCCCAGGATCCATAATATGATGAGAGGTTGATGGTTATTGAAAATCATAAATTCTCTGACATCATCAAATTGGGAGAAAGAATAGAAGAGGGAATCAAAAGCGGGATGATAACAAATTTCGAGGCACTCCAAGCTACGAACAAAGCCTTGCAATCGGGGGTTATATCTAAAAAGAAGGAAGTAGGGGCCGTGATAGTAGCCCAAGGTCTGAAATCTCCTCTCACATACCAAACACCTCCACCCACATATCAGCCTTCACCTCCTAGATATCAACAACCTGCTACCAACTACCACACTTACAACACTCAGCCAACATATTACCACTCACCACTAGCCCGCCAAAATTACCAAAAAACCAGGCCAAATTTCGACCGTAGGCCGCCCCAACAATACACTCTTATTGCCAAACCTATTGACCAGTTGTATGAGAGATTGAAAGTTGCAAGTTATGTCACTCCCATTCCCGTTGTCGCCATGGAAAATTCCTCTCAATGGGTCAATCCGAATAAGACATGTGCCTACCATTCAGGCATGAAGGGTCACATTATTGATGAATGCCGCACTCTGAAGGATAAGATCCAGACGATGATTGATACCAAAGTTATACAGGCAAAGGAGACTGCATCTAATGTCCGCAACAATCCCTGTTCGAAGAATGTGATAGAAACTGATGAAGAATGGGACCGGGAGGGGTCAATTGGACTCATTTGAGGAGAGGATGATCCCAAAATACCTCCAGTCACTCTCACACCTATTGTGGTATAGATACAGCCACCAATTGAAGTTGATGTCGCCGCACCGACTCCGTTCGAGGTTGAAGTAACAACGCCCTCAGCCACGCCAACTCCGTTCGAAGCAGAAATGACCACACCATTCACCGTAGCGGTAGCACCCATACCATCCTTTAATTCCAATGATGTGCCCTGGGAATATACTGCAGAAACGAGAAGGAAAGGAAAGGAAATGGAAGAAATTGATGTAGCACAAGGTATGACCAGAACTGGTATGGTTTACATGCCCGAGCATTTAGGGGAAACAAGTAAAGAAGCCGTTTCCAGGCAGCCTATCATTGAAATCGGCCCGGATGATCTTTGGAGAAAGGTGCAAGTAAGGGAGTATTATGTGGTTGATCATTTGAACAAAACCCCTGCACAGATATCCATTCTATCACTACTGCAGAATTCTGAGGCACATAGGAACGCGTTGATGAAAGTGTTGAATGAGGCTTATGTACCCAACAACATTACCAAGGAGAGATGGCCAACATGGTAGGACAAGTATTAGAAAGCCATAAGATCACTTTCCACGAAGATGAACTACCGCCGGAAGGGTTGAGTCACAACAGGGCACTGCATATCACAGTACAGTGTGAAGACAAATTCATTTCCAGGGTCTTGATAAATGGGGGTTCAAGTCTCAACATCTGCATGTTGACTACTTTGAAGAGGTTAGGTAAAGGTTTGCATGAGATACGAGCAGGAACTATGAACGTAAAA
>AWOL01S0098610.1:6608-24580 GCA_000715115.1 Nicotiana otophora
AACCCGTTCCACATGGAGAGAAGAGAGAATACTCTACGAACTCCGATTAACGGCTACTACATAAGAATAATACTCAAGGAAGGTATAATTTCCACCAACAGTTAATTAACCCACCAAAACTCAAAGTAGGGAAGTTCAGTCTTTACAAATCCTTTATACAATTTCAAACATAATTTAAATAATTAAACTAACAAGTTTGGTACAAATAATACAAGTAATACATGGGAGAGTCCTAAAAGTACCCAGACATAAGCATGATTTTTAGCTTCATGTGGACTCTCATCACATCGTGCATACGTAGCACCCACAAATATTAGCAAACAATCATTTATAGCACCTGCGGGGAAAATTCCCTCTTACAAGGTTAAGCAAGAGATTTACCTCATTTCTAAGTCCTCTTCCCGGTCCACAATTCATACTAAAGCCTCAAATCGGTGCCACGCAATCCGAAACTAGCCAAATATTGTATAAATTACTCAATATATGCTCAAAAGTTTATAATTTAATTATTAGAGTAATTACCCAACCCAAATTAAAAAATTCCTAAACTTCACCCCCGGACCCACATGCCCGGATTCCGAAACATTTTGTAAATAAACGTTACTCATAACCTCACGAACATAAATATATAATTTCTACTCAATTCCATAATTATTTTCGTGGTATGACCCCATTTTTATCAAAACCTAGGTTTTTCAACTAAATTCTATAAATTTTCACAATTTACATGTTAAAATCTACCCATAATCTATGTATTAAACTTACATTGAGTAGGATTACTTACTTTATGATGTCAGATGAAACATCCCCTTCCAAGAGCTCCAAAAGTGGCCAAGGGAAATAAAAATGAGAGAATGGCTTAAATCCCGTTTTTTAAACAAGTCTCTTCTCTGCCCATGCATTCCTTCTTCGCGATAGCGAAAAGGGCCCTGCAATCACGAAGGAAAAATTCTGCCACGCCCTGAAAACATTCTTCGCGAACGCGACAAGAGCCTCGCGGTCGCGAAGGCTATCCTGTCCTACCCTTCGCGAATGCAAAGAGTACTAGCCTGACCCCTCCCCAGCTGACTTTCCACTACGCGAATGCGAAGGCCAGTGTTCCCAGTACATCGCGATCGTGTCCTCCCTCTCGCGAACGCGTAGAACAAAAGTCCACCAGCCCAATTCCTTCATTGCGAACGCGAGTCTTTCACCGCGTTCGCGAAAAAGGAAACTGGCAGCAAATGTTTCAGAAATTTCACTCAACTACGGGTGCTCCGAAACGCACCCGAGACCCCGTCCGAATTCACCAACAAGTCCTTAAACGTGATACGAACCTGCTCGAAGCCTCGAACCACATAAAACAACATTGAAACTAAGAATCACGCCCCAAAACCAAATAAATTAACTTATGAACTTCAAACTTCTTTACCTAGCTCCGAACGTGTTGAATCATATTTAGACAACTCGGAATGACATCAAATATTGTGTACAAGTCATAAATCACCATACGGAACTATTCCCTGGCTCAAAATCCCAAACGGACCTTGATAACACCAAAATATACTCCAAACCAAATTTAAAAAACTTGAAAACCTTCAATGCGCCAACTTTCAACATTAAGCGCTGAAACGCTCTCGGATCATCTGAAACCCGATCCGAACACAAGCCCAAGTCCAAAATCATCATACGAATCTATTGGAACCATCAAATCCTAGTTCCGAGGTTGTTTACTAAAATAAGTTGACTCAAGTCAAGCTTGGACATCTTAGACCACTATTAAGGAACCAAGTGTTCCGATTTCAATCCGAACCCTTCCAAACGCAAGTCAATCATCCCCGCAAGTCATAAAACAGAAAAGGCACATATGGGGAGTCTTAATTAGGGGAACGGCGATCTATAAAGCATAATGACCGGTCGGGTCGTTAAATTCCCCACCTCTTAAACAAACATTCGTCCTCGAACGGGTCTAGAATCATACCTAGAGTGCTGAATAGATGTGGATATCTGCTCTGCATGTCCTCCTCGATCTCCCAAGTCTCCTCCTCCACTAGTTGACCCCTCCACTGGACCTTTACTACAGAAATCTTCTTAGACCTCAACTGGCAAACCTGCCTGTCAACAATGGCAACTGGCTCCTCCTCATAATCCAAGCTTTCATCTAGCTGAGCTGTGTTGTATTTCTAACACATACGACCTGTCGGCATGATATTTTCGGAGCATAAACACGTGGAAAATTGGATGAACTCCCGATAGACTAGAAGGCAAAGCAAGATCATAAGCAACCTCCCCAACTCGCCTCAACACCTCAAGTGGGCCAATAAACCTTGGGCTCAGCTTTCCCTTCTTCCTGAACCTCATGATTCCCTTCGTCGGTGAGACTTTCATGATCCGCGTAGCTCTTCTGTCTGGACTATGCTGTGCGAAGTCGCTCCTGAATCAACTTTACCTTCTCCAAGGCATCATTCACTAAATCAGTTCCATATAACCTAGCCTCACCGGGCTAAATCATCCTATGGGTGAACGACATCGCCGACCATATAAAGCCTTAAATGGAGTCATCTCGATGTTGGACTGATAAATGTTGTTATAAGCAAACTCGTCCAAAGGCAAGAACGATCCCACTGCCCTCCAAAGTCAATCATACATACTTTAAGCATATCCTCCAGGATCTGAACTGTCTACTTCGGTTGCCCGTCGGTCTGAGGATGAAAGGCTATGCTGAGCTCTACCCGGGTACCCAACTCGCTCTGTACTACTCTCCATAAATGCGAAGTGAACTGAGGGCCTCTATCTAAAATGATGGAAACAGGCACACCATGCAACCGGACAATCTCCTGAATATAAATCTGGGCCAACCTCTCTGACGAGTACATAGTCATCACTGGAATAAAGTGTGCCGACTTGGTTAGCCTGTCGACAATGACCCAAATGGCATCAAACTTCCTAAACGTCTGCGGCAACCTAACTACGAAATTCATAGTGATGCGCTCTCATTTCCACTCCGTTATAACCATCTTCTGAAGTAGGTCACCTGGCCTCCGGTGCTCATACTTAACCTACTGGCAATTAAGGCAGCTCACTACATATTCAAATATGTCCTTCTTCATCCGCTGCCACCAATAATCCTGCCTCAAGTCGCGATACATCTTCGTAGCACCTAGATGAATAGAATACCGAGAACTATGTGCCTTTTCTAAAATCTTCTCCCTCAATCCATCAACATTAGGAACACATAGGCGACCCTGGAGTCGCAGAACACCGTCCTCACCAATAGTAACCTCCTTGTCACCACCCTGTAGTACCGCCTCCTTAAGAACCAACAAGCGTGGATCATCATACTGACTAGCCTTGATCCGCTCAAATAATGAAGTTTGAGCCACAACGCATGCAAAAACTCGGTTGGGCTCTGAAATATTCAACCTCACAAGTTTGTTAGCCAAGGACTAAATGTATAAAGCCAATGGCGTTTCCTTTGCTGAAATGAATGCCAAACTAGCCATACTCTCGGCCTTTCTGCTCAAGGCATACGCAACAACATTTGCCTTGCCCGGATGGTAATATCATAGTCCTTCAGTAACTCAAGCCATCTGCACTACCTCAAATTGAGATCCCTCTGCGTGAACAAATGCTGCAAGCTACGGTGATCGGTGTAAACCTCACAGGACACCCCATAAAGATAGTGCCTCCAGATCTTGAGAGCATGAACTATCACGGCCAACTCCAAATCATGTATGGGGTAATTCTTCTCGTGGGGCTTCAGTCGATGTGAAGCATATGTAATAACTTGCCCCTCCTGCATCAATACGCAACCCAGGTCAATGCTCGAAGCATCGCAACACATAATACACATCCCTTAACCGGAAGGCAACACTAACACTGGTGTCGTAGTCAATACGGTCTTGAGCTTATGAAATCTCACCTCACAATCATTGGACCATCAGAACCGAGAACCCTTCTGGGCCAATCTAGTCAAAGGTACCTCAATAGATGATCCTTCCACGAACCGACGATAATAACCTGCTAACCCCAAGAAGCTCTTGATCTCTATCACTGTGGTAGGACGAGGCCAAATCTAGACTGCCTCGATCTTCCCGGGGGCTACCTTAATACCCTCACCTAATACAACATGCCCCAAGAATGCCACAGAATCTAACCAGAACTCGCACTTGGAGAACTTCGCTTATAGCTTCTGTTCTCGCAAGGTCTGAAGCACAACTCTCAAATAATGCTCATGCTCCTCCATACTACGTGAGTAGATCAATATGTCATCAATGAAGACAATGATAAATGAGTCAAGATATGGCCTTAACACCCGGTTCATTAAATCCATAAACACCGACGGGGCATTGGTCAGGCTGAAGGATATCACTAGAAACTCATAGTGGCCATATCTAGTCCGAAAAGCCGTCTTCGAAACATTCGAAGAACGAATCTTCAATTGATGATACCCGGATCTCAAGTCGATCTTAGAAAACACCCTGGCACACTACAACTGGTCAAACAAATCACCAATATGCGGCAACGGGTACTTTGTTTTAATGGTAACTTTGTTCAACTGGCAGTAATCAATGCACATCCACATAGTCCCATCCTTCTTTTTCCCAAACAACACCGGTGCACCCTAAGGCGACACACTCGACCTGACGAACCCCTTTGCTAGCAACTCATCAAGTTGTTCTTTCAACTCTTTCGAAACCATATGGTATGGTAGAATAGAGATAGGATGGGTACCTGGCGCTAAATCAATACAGAAATCGATATCACGATCTGGTGGCATGCCTGGTAGATTAGAAGGAAACACATCATAGAACTCCCACACCACGGGCACTGAATCAATCGTGGGAGTCTCTGCAGCAGTATCCCAAACGTAAAGCCAGATAAGCCAAACAACCCTTCTCGACCATATGTCGAGCCTTCAAGAAAGAAATAATCCGGCTGGATGTACTAAAAGATGAACCCCTCCACTCCAATCTAGAAAACTCTGCATCGCCAAGGTAACAGTCTTGGCATGGCAATCAAGAACGGCATGGTACAGAGACAACCAGTCCATGCCTAGGATGACCTCAAAGTCGGTCATGTCGAGCAATAGAAGATTTGCTCTGGTCTCATAACCACAGAAAGTCACAATACAGGACCAGTAAATCCGATCCACAACAACAGAATTGACCCTTGGCGTAGACACATACACAGGAGCATCCAAGGACTCATGATAAATACCCATAAAATGAGCAAACAGAGATGAAACATATGAATACGTATACCCTGGATCAAATAGTACCGAAGCATCCCTACCGCAGACAAAGATAATACATGTGATCACGGCGTTTGAGGCTACTGCATCTGGTTTGGCTGGGAGACATAGAACCTAGCTGGAGTGCCACCTAGCTGGCCTTCACCTCTAGGGAAACCCCTACCCATCTTCCCTACGCCTCTGGCCAGCCGGACGGCTGGTGCGGTGATCATGGGTTGATGGCCCTGCTGTACTGCGTTGCCCCAAAGCCTGGGGCAGAATCTCCTCACTTGACCAAGCTCCCCGCACTCATAGCAACCTCTCGGCGCAGGAGATGACTAACCTTGAGTTTAACCCTGGGGACCTGAACACCCACTGGAAAAACCCTAAATAGCCAGTGGACGGTAGGAGCTCTCTAGAATAGCGCAGAAAAAGGGCCGCACTGGAGCACCCGAAGGAGGCGATATTGCTGAATACATGGGCCTGCTAGACTGACCCCTCACAAACTGAGCTCTGCCCCAGAAGGAGAACCACTGAACCCTCTAAAATATCGATATCTCTTGTCCCTCGGTGCCTACTGACGAATACTCTCGATCCTCCGATCTATCTCTACAACCTGCTCGTAAGGAGTCCCTATCTCAATCTCTCAGGCCATAGTGACTTGGATACCATAGTGCAAGCCTGCAATAAACCTTTGCACTCTCTCTGCATTGGTGGGGAGTATCACAAGCACATGTCGAGACAACTTAGAGAATCTCACCTCATAATCGGTCATAGACATCTGACCCTGCTAGAGTCGCACGAACTGACCCCATAACTCTTCTCTCTAAGAGGGTGGGATATATCTCTCTAGAAAGAGACGTATGAACTGGTCCCAAGTCAAGGGAGGAGAACCTGTTGGCCTGCTGAGAAGCTAGGAGTGCCACAATCTACAGTCCCTACCCTCTAGCTGAAATAAGGTGAAGTCAACCTCGTGGGACTCCAATACTCTCATATTGTGCAGTCTATCCCTGCAATGATCAATAAAGTCCTAGGTGTCCTCATGTAGTTCACCGCTAAATGCAGGAGGATGTAGCATGGTCTATCTATCCAATAGCTTTTACGACTCGCCGATCGCGGCTGGTCTGGGATCTGGTATAGCCGCTGCAATTGGCTGAGCCCCGACCACAGGTAGTGCACCAGGGGTCTGATATACGGAAGCAGCATGACCTGGAGCCTGAGTGGTAGGGGTCTGTGCTCCCTCTCCCACCTGAGATGTGGCTGGGTCTATTGGAAATAAACCATCCTGCATCATAGAGTCCATGAACCGCAGCATACAGCCCATGACCTCCTGAAATCCCAGTGCGGACATGAAATATGTCGTGGTCGGCTCAGTTGCAGGTACCTCGCCCTGCTTCTCAATAACAGGATCCTCCATTGAATCTACTGGTGGCACAACAAGAGCAACTCTAGAACATCATCGTCCTCTGGCAGGAGTTGGAGCCCTCCCTCAGCCTCTAGCAACAGGGGGAGCAGCTCCTTCATCGCCGGGTACATCTGTCGTGCACGTTCTCACCATCTGTGAGAGAATAAGAGAAGGATACTTAGCACAACATCAACTGCATGACAAAAAATGAAGAAAGAGAAGTTTCCTAACACCCTATAGCCTCTCGAAGATAAGTATGGACGTCTCAGCACTGATCCTCAAGACTATATTAGGCCTGCTCATGACTTGTGAGACCTATGTGAACCTAGAGCTCGGATACCAAGCTGTCAGAACCCAATTCCCAATATAGGTCGTGATGGCGCCCAACGTCGCCGCTAGGCAAGCCAAAAGTAAATTATCCATATAATTGTTCATTTTAATATTTTTAAAGTCAATAATTTTATTTAATAAGAGAACGATTGATAGGTGATTTTAGTAATATAAAGCATAAAATAAATGAAAGGGTGAAGTAGTGAATTTAATAATCAAAACCATAAAATATCTAATAGAATCTTCCAAAACCCGATGTCACAAGTACACGAGAAAACTAGTAGAATATACAAAACCTCATGTACTACTGTTTGGAGTAAGATAGACAGAAAAATAGATGCAACAAGAAATGACTTCGGGTGCTGCAGAATGGTCATAGAGAGAGCAGCTCACCACTAAGTCTCCGGGTAGCGGGGGTATGCGCCTGTATGGCCGGCAGATGCACCTGCCTCAGATCCTGCATGATTAGTACAAAAGTATAGCGTGAGTACATAAACAACATGTACCTAGTAAATATCTAGTCTAACCTCGAAGAACTAGTGACGAGGGGTCGACATCGACACTTACTAAGGGTCAATAAATAAAGTACGGAAATTATAAATAGGCATGGAATACATCAGTAATAACGAAATAATGAACAATAAGTAAGTGGTTCTTAAATAAATATTAACTATAGTAAAATCTCCAACTATCACATTCTAATTTCAACAAATAAGAGCCACCAAGTAATTGTAATTTCTCAAGTCATGGAAGAAATATCAAGAATAATCGGACTCCGAGCAGTATCACGCATAATTTATTTCGCGGTCGTACGGCCCGATCCATAATAGTGTTTACACTGCCGAGGGTCGACCGGCGCGAACCATAGATGCATCTATTATACTGCCGAGATGTTCGGACCGATCCACATGAAGAGAGAATACTCTACGAACTCCAATTAACGGCTACTACATAACAATAATAATAAAGGAAGGTATAATTTCCACCAACAGTCAAGTAACCCGCCAAAACTCAAAGTAGGGAAGCTCAATCTTTACAAATCCTTTATCCAATTTCAAACATAATTTAACTAATGAAACTAATACGTTGGGTACAAATAATACAAGTAATACATGATAGAGTCCTAAAAGTACTCGAATATAAGCATGATTGTTAGCTACATGCAGACTCTCATCACATCGTGTGCACGTAGCACCGACAAATATTAGCAAACAATCATTTATAGCACCTACGGGGAAAATTTTCTCTTACAAGGTTAAGAAAGAGACTTACCTCTTTTCCAAGTCCTCTTCCCTTGTCCATAATTCACACTAAAGCCTCAAATTGGTGCCACACAATCCGAAACTAGTCAAATATTGTATAAATTAATCAATATACGCTCAAAAACATTTATAATTTAACTATTAGAGTAATTACCCAACCCAAATTGGAAGATTCCTAAAATTAACCCCCGAGCCCACGTTCCCGGATTCCGAAAAACTTTTGTAAATAAAAGTTACCCATAATCTCATGAATACAAATATATAATTTCTACTCAATTCCATAATCATTTTCGTGGTCTAACCTCATTTTCATCGAAACCTAGGTTTTTCAACTAAATCTTATAAATTTTCACAATTTACATGTTAAAATTCACCTATAATCTATGTATTAAACTTACATTGAGTAGGGATTACTTATTTTATGATGTTAGATGAAAACATCCCTTCCAAGAGCTCCAAAATCCGACAAGAGAAATGAAAATGAGAGAAAATAGCCTAAGTCTCGTATTTAAAAAATAAGTCTCTGCCCAGGCATTCCTTTTTCACGATCGCGAAAAGGGCCCCGCAATCGGGATGGCAAAATTCTGACACGCCTTGAAAACATTCTTCGCAACTGTGACAAGAGCCTCGGGATCGCTAAGGCTATCCTTGTCACGACCCCAAACCTAGCCCGTCGTGATGGCGCCTGACATGGTACTAGGCAACCCGACATCTCAAAACATTTCAACACTTTTAGATAAAAGATGAACTAAAACATGTTTGAATAATTTAAAGCTTTCATAAACTAAATAAAAGGTCAAGACTCAACTCAAAAATTCCCAAAACCAGGGTGTCACTTAGTACATAAGCGTCTATACAACAAAGTTTGAAAATGCCGTCTATGAAAAGCTGAAACTAAATACATAAACCTGAAAGATAGGGAGAGAGAGAGTCAAGGTCTACGGACGCCGGGGAGCTACCTCAAAATCTCCGAATGAATAAGCTGCTCAGATAATCAGCACCCACCGTGACCGAAAACACCAGGATCTGCACACGAAGTGCAGGGTGTAGCGTGAGTACAACCAACTCAGTAAGTAACAAGACTAACTATTGAACTAAAAGTAGTGATGAGCTTCACGGTATAGACGCTAAGGCTATCCTTGTCATGACCCAAAACCTAGCCTGTCGTGATGGCGCCTGACACGGTACTAGGCAAGCCGACACCTCAAAACATTTCAACACTTTTAGATAAAAGATGAACTAAAACATGTTTGAATAATTTAAAGCTTTCATAAACTGAATAAAAGGTCAAGACTCAACTCAAAAATTCCCAAAACGAGGGTGTCACTGAGTACATGAGCGTCTATACAACAAAAGTTTGAAAATACTGTCTATGAAAAGCTGAAACTAAATACATAAAGCTGAAAGATAGGGAGAGAGAGAGTCAAGGTCTACAGACACCGGGGAGCTACCTCAAAATCACCGAATAAATAAGCTGCTCAGATAATTAACACCCACCGTGACCGAAAACACCTGGATTTGTACACGAAGTGCAGGGTGTAGTGTGAGTACAACCAACTCAGTAAGTAACAAGACTAACTATTGGACTGAAAGTAGTGATGAGCTTCACGATACAGTTTTTTTACAGAATTACAGTACAGGAAGGTAGGCATGCTTCCAAGTTCGACAGTTAAAGCCAAAATAGTTAAATCATGCCAAGTTCAATTGAAATAGAATTTTGCGCATCGAAGTAACCACATGACGGATATATATATATATATATATATATATATATATATATGAAATCATGTGCATACTTTCAGAGTATCAGTCACTCAGTCCGCCCATTCACTCCAACCTTACAGTCACTCATTTCTCACAGTCACTCCATCCTCACAGTCGCTTGGCACTCGCACTCGCACTCAATAGGTACCTGCGCCCACTGTTGATGTGTAGACTCCGGGGGGGGGCATTTCTAGCCCAAGCGCTATAATAATCGAATCATGGCATAAATCAAAATAATATGTTGCGGCGTGCAGCCCGTTCCCATAAATATCCTCACAATCAGGCCCTCAGCCTTACTCAGTCATCAATCTCTCCAGTCTCTCGGGCTCTCAAGAATCATGATAATCAGCCCAAACAATAAAGATATAATGTATCAATAAAGGACAACAAAGACTGAGATAGAATATGCAGTAAAAGCTATGACTGAGTACAAAATGACAGTTTAGCAAATAACTCAACATATAGCACGACCTCTGCGGGTCCCTACAGTACCAACATATAGCCTAAGCATGATTTCTAACATGACTGGCAACTCAATTTCTTTAACACATGATGAAAATACGAATAAGGACAAGATAAATCAGCTATGAAGTTCTATGGAATCGTCCAAATCACAATTCTCGCGGTGCACGCCCACACGCCCATCACCTTGTATGTGCGTCACCTCAACACCAATCACATAACACATAATTCGGGGTTTTGTACCCTCCGAACCAAGTTTAGAAGTGTTACTTACCTTAAACTGTACGAAACTCTACTCCAACAAGCCCTTGCCTTGCGAAAAGGCCTCTGAATGCCTCAAATCTAGCCACAAACAATTCGATACAATCAACACGAGCTAAAGGAATCATTTCAATAACAAACTACTAAGTTCTTAGTCAAAAGTCAACAAATCAACTCAAAAGTCGGCCCCCGTTCCCACATCTCGAAATTCGATAAAAGTCACAAAATCCGAAAGCCCATCCAACCACGAGTCTAACCATACCAAATTTATCAAAATCTGACACCAATTCGATACCCAAATCCCCAATTTAAACTCTCCAAATCCCTAGCCACAACTCCCAAAATTACACATCAAAACCACGCAATCTAGGTGGGAAATTCAATGGGGAAATATAATTATTGGATAAATTTAACCACAAGTGACTTACCTCAAGAATCCTTTCGAAATCCCACTCAAAATTCGCATAATCCCGAGCTTGAAATGTCTAAAATGAAGAAAATCTCGAAAACCCTCAAATTTAAACACTTCCCAGGCACTTTCTCACCTGCGGAGCCTGGGCTAGCACTTACACATCCGCTTTTGCGGATAAAATCATGCTCCTGCATAACCCACTTAATTGTTGACCCATCGCACCTACGGTCCCAACCTCGCACCTGCGGGACCGCATCTACGACACCTCTGTTGCCTAGCCAAATCCGCTTCTGCGATCAACCTCGCGCAGATACGCATCCGCATCTACGGGACTTCTTCCGCGCCTGCGACCACTGCACAGTCCTCTCATGGTCGCACCTGCGCTCCCTTGATCGCACCTGCAATCAAAGCTCTGCATGTGCGATTGAACCAGAACTGGTGAGCTTAGCAATCACCCAACTCGAAGTTGATCCGATAATCATCCGAACTTCACCCGAGACCCCCGGGACCTCAACCACATACACTAACAAGTCCCAAAACACGATACGAACTTAGTCGAGCCTTCAAATCACATCAAACAATGCTAAAACCACAAATCGCACATCGATTCACGCCTAATGAACTTTTGAACTTCTAACTTCTACATTCGACACCGAAACCTATCAAATCAAGTCCGATTGACCTCAAATTTTGCACACAAGTCACAAATGAAATCACGGACCTACTCCAACTCCTAGAACCCCAATCTGAGCCCGATAACCACAAAGTCCACTCTCGGTTTAACTTCTAAATTTCCAACTTTCGCCATTTCAAGCCTAATTCAACTACGGACCTCCAAATCACCACACCATCCGGACACGCTCCTAAGTCCAAATTAACCCACCGGAGCTAACGTAACCATCGAAACTCATTACGGAGCCATTTACACACAAGTTAACATCTGGTCAACCTTTTCAACTTAGGCTTCCAACCTTGAGACTAAGTGTCTCAATTCATTCTAAAACTTTTCCAGACCCGAACCAACTACCCTGCAAGTCACATAATAACAATTAAGCATGGAATGAGCAGTAAATGGGGGTACGAGGCTACAACTCTCAAAATGACCGGCTGGGTTATTACATCCTCCCCCTTTTAAACAAACATTCGTCCTCGAACGGGTCTAGAAACGTACCTGGGGTCTCAAATAGGCATGGATATCTGCTTCGCATCTCCCGCTTGGTCTCCCAAGTAGCCTCCTTAACAGGCTGACCTCTCCACTGAACCTACACTAAAGCTATATCCTTTGACCTAAACTTTCGGACCTGCCGACACAAAATGGCCACCAGCCCACATCATAAGACAAATCACCATCCAACTGAACCGTTCTAAAATCCGAAACATGAGACGGATCGCCAACATACTTCCGGAGCATAGACACATGAAACACTGGATGGACACTCGAAAGACTAGGTGGCAAGGAAAGCTTGTAAGCCACCTCTCCAATCCTCTAAAGTAGCTGGGTGAAACCTTGAGCAGTACCTTCTCCCCAACCATGTAAGCAACATCACAAACTTTCCGATTGGCGTAACTCTTCTGTCTAGATTGCGCCGTGCGAAGCCGATCCTGAATCAATTTAACTTTGTCCAAAGCATCCTGAACCAAGTCAGTACACATCCTAGCCTCACCCGGCTCAAACCAACCCACCAGAGACTGACATCGTCTCCCATACAAAGCCTCATATGGAGTCATATAAATGCTCGACTAGTAGCTGTTGTTGTAGGAAAACACTGTGAGCGGCAAAAACTAATCCTAGTAAACCCTCGAAATCTATGACACAATAGCGTAGCATATCCTCCAATATCTGAATAGTGCGCTCGGACTGTCCATCCCTCTAAGGGTGAAATGTTGTGTTCAACTCAACCAAGGTGCCCAACTTTCGCTGCATGAGTCTCCAAAACTGTGATGTAAACTGCGTGCCCCGATTTGAAATGATGGACACTGGCACATCGTGAAGGCGAACAATCTCGCGAATGTAAATCTCAGCCAACCGTTCCGAAGAACAGGTAGTCCCAACTGGAATGAAGTGCGCGGACTTGGTCAGCTGATGCACAATCACCCAAATAGCATCAAACTTCCCCGAAGTCCGTGGGAGCCCAACTACAAAATCCACGGTGATACATTCCCATTTCCACTCCGGAATCTCAAGCCTTTGAAGAACTCTACCCGATCTCTGATGCTCATACTTCACCTGCTGACAGTTAAGCACCAAGCTACAAACCCCACTATATCCTTCTTCATTCTCCTCCACCAATAATGTTGCCTCAAGTCCCGATACATCTTCGCGGCACCCGGATGGATGGAATACCATGAACTGTGGGCCTCCTCATGAATCAACTCACGTAGATCATCTATATTAAGCACACAAATCCAACCATGTATCCTCAACACCCCATCATCCCCAATAGTAACATCCCTAGCATCATCGTGCTGAACCGTTTCCTTAAGGACAAGCAAATGGGGATCATCATACTGGCGCTCTCTGATGCGATCAAATAAAGAAGACCGAGAAAGCACACAAACTAGAACCTGACTAGGCTCTGAAACATCTAATCTCACGAACTGGTTGGCCAAGGGCTGAACATCAACTGCAAGTGGTCTCTTACCAACGGGAATGAATACAAGGCTACCCATAATCACCGCCTTTCTACTAAAGGCATCGACCACCACATTGGCCTTCCTGGGATGATACAGAATAGTAATATCATAGTCCTTTAATAGCTCCAACCATCTTCGTTGTCTCAAATTTAGATCCTTTTGTTTGAACAAGTGCTGGAGACTCCGATGATATGTAAATACCTCACAATACACACCATAGAGATAGTGCCTCTAAATCTTCAATGCATGAACGATGGCATCCAACTCCAAATCATGAACAGGGTAGTCCTTCTCATGGGGCTTCAACTGACGCACAGCATAAGCAATTACTCTACCTCCCTGCATCAAGACACACCCAATACCAATCCGAGAAGCATCACAATACACTGTATAAGAACCAGAAGTTGAAGGTAGAACTAGAACTGGAGTTGTGGTCAAGGTAGTCTTGAGCTTCTGACATCTCTCTTCACACTCTTCCGACCACCTGAATGGGGCACCCTTCTGAGTTAATTTGGTCAAAGGCGTTGCAATAGACGAGAAACCCTCTACAAAGTGACGATAATAACCGGCCAAGCCGAGAAAGCTCAGAATCTTCGTAGTTGAGGATGGTCTAGGCCAACTCTGAACCGCCTCTATCTTTTTTAGATCCACCTTAGTCCCCTCACTGGACACCACATGCCCCAAGAACGCCACCGAACTAAGCCAAAACTCACACTTGGAGAACTTGGCATAAAGCTTCTCCTCCCTCAACTGCTGCAACACGATCCTCAAATGCTGGGCATTCTCCTCCTGGCTATGAGAGTACACCAGGATATCATCAATGAATACTATGACAAAGGAGTCGAGATAAGGCTGAAATACACTGTTCATCAGATGCATGAATGATGCTGAGGTGTTGGTCAGCCCAAAAGACGTCACAAGGAACTTATAATGACCATAACGGGTCCTGAATATTGTCTTTAGAATATC
Organism: Nicotiana otophora; assembly: GCA_000715115.1. Classification (NCBI taxonomy): domain Eukaryota; kingdom Viridiplantae; phylum Streptophyta; class Magnoliopsida; order Solanales; family Solanaceae; genus Nicotiana; species Nicotiana otophora. The sequence continues at coordinate 21,320 of AWOL01S0098610.1, forward strand.
CGAGTCCTGAATCTTCAACTGGTGGTACCCAAACCTCAAATCAATCTTAGAGAATACCCTCGCTCCCTGAAGCTGGTCAAATAAATCATCAATACGCGGCAAAGGATACTTGTTCTTGATCGTAACTTTATTCAACTGCCTATAGTTGATGCACATCCGCATAGTACCATCCTTCTTCTTCACAACCAGAACTGGTGCACCCTAAGATGACACACTAGGCCTAATTAACCCCTTATTAAGAAGTTCCTGAAGCTGCTCTTTCCATTCCTTCAACTCAGCTGGTGCCATATGATACGGAGGGATAGAAAAGGGTTGAGTGCCCGGAACCAAGTCAATACCAAAGTCGATATCCCTATCGGGTGGCATGCCCTACAGGTCTACAGGAAATACATCCGAAAAATCTCGCACCACCTGAACAGAATCAATAGTAACAGTATCAGCACCAACATCCCTCACAAAGGCCAAATAAGATAGACATCCCTTGCCAACCATCCGTTGGGCCTTCAAATAAGAAATCAACCTGCTGGGAACATAATATAGAGAACCTCTTCACTCGATCCTTGGCAACCTCAGCATCGCGAACGTCACGGTCTTGGCATGACCATCCATTATAGCATGACATGGAGATAAACAATCTATACCCAAGATCACGTCGAAATCAACCATACTAAGCAATAAGAGATCAACTCTAGTCTCAAATCCCCCAATAGTCACTACACATGACCAGTATACACGGTCCACAACAATAGTATCACCCACTAGCATAGATACATGAACAGATGAAACTAAGGACTCACAGGGCATATCCAAATCACGATCAAAATATGATAATACATACGAATAAATGGAACCAGGGTCAAATAATACAGATGCATCCTTGTGGCATACTGAAACAATACATGTGATCACTGCATCTGAAGCAACAGTATCTGTCCTGGTAGGAATAGCATAGAATCGGTCATGACCGCCACCTGATCGGCCTCCCCCTTCTAGGGCGACCTCTAGCTACCCGGTCCCCACCCCGAGCTGCCTGGGCGGGTAGTGAAGCAACTGGTACGGAAGTCGCATCCTGACTCCTCTGCTGAACTGGACCTCCCGAGCGACGGGGACACTCTCCCCACATATGCCAAACTCCCCGCACTCAAAGCAACTCCCCGGTAATGGTGGTGGTGGAGAGTGAATCGGGCCCCGAGTACCGGAGTAACTACCAGAAGAACCTGGTGCAGACGAACCCTGAACTGAAGGGCACGAGATGAACTCTGATCTAGGAGAGCACAGAGGGATGACTAACCCGGTCTAGCACTGTATGAACCATGCTGGATGATGCACCACGGTGAACTGGACGAGCCATCTTAGTGGGCCTATAAGGATGACCCCTACTATGGTAAGACTGTCCCCTAGAAGGTGCATCACTGAAACCGCCCGAACCATGAGGCCTCTTGGCCTCCCTCTTCTCACGCTCTTGACTGCGGACCATCTCTAGCCATCGAGCAATATCAACCACCTCGTCAAATGTAGCACTTGATACACTCTCCTGAGTCATAACAAAACAGTACTGGTAGTAGAGGACATTAATAAACCTCCTAATCCTCTCCCTCTCAGTGGGAACCAATCAAACTACGTGACGAGCCAACTTTGAGAACCTTATCTCATATTAGGTCACAGACATGCCATCCTGTCGTAGCTACACAAACTATCTGTGCAGCTCCTCCCTGCGAGTCTGTAGTACAAACTTCTCCAAGAAGAGAACGGAGAACTCATGCCATGTAAGTGGTGCTGCATCGACTGGCATGCGCCTCTCATAGGCCTCCCACCATCTGAAAGCAGCCCAGTAAACTGAAAAGTAGTGAATGAGACTCCACTAGTCTCCAGAATACCAGTCATGCAAAGAATCCGCTGCCACCTATCCAAGAAGTCATGGGCATCCTCTGACTCAGCCCTACTAAATGATGAAGGCTGGAGTCTCCCGAACCTCTCTAGTCTCCTCTGCTCATCATTAGTCATCACGGGACCAACCTAGGCCTGAGCAGCTGCAACTGACTGGGCTGGTAGTACCCTCAGTGTCTGAAGTCTCTGCATCACCTGATCTGAAGTACGGGCTGCAGGAGTCTGGGTACCTCCCCCGGCCTGGGAAGTGGCTGGCGTGGTCTGAACAGAAACAACCTAAGCAAGGCTGGTGCACACAGTCAAAATCTGAGCAAAAGCCTCCTGAAGGCCTGGAATCACAATGGGCATAGCTGGTGCCTGAGCTGGCCCCACTGGCCCAACCATATCTGGTACTTTCTCCTGAACTGGAGCAACTGGTGGATCTACAGGTGCTGCTCTAGCTGCTGTACGAGCTGCAACCCTGTCCCTACCGCGGCCCCTACCGTGACCTCGGCATCTCGTGGCCCTAGCTGGTGGTACTTGTGGTTGTCCGTCATGTCCGATAGCACGTGTCCTCACTATCTGTGAGAGAATAGAATAACAGAAGTTTAGTTCCCGGAATCAACAAATCTGCACGACAAGAATACAGAATGTGAAGTTTTCCTAAGGTTTCGGTAGCCTCTCGAAGATAAGTACAGACGTCTCCGTACCGATCCGCAATACTCTACTAAACCTGCTCATGACGCGTGAGACCTATGTAAACTAGGCTCTGATACCAACTTGTCACGACCCAAAACTTAGACCGTCGTGATGGTGCCTAACATGGTACTACGCAAGCCGACACCTCAAAACATTTCCAACACTTTTAGATAAAATATGAACTAAAACAGGTATGAATAATTTAAAGCTTTCATAAACTGAATAAAAGGTCAAGAATCCACTAAACAATTCCTAAAACCAGGGTGTCACTTAGTACATGGGCGTCTATACAACACAAGTCTAAAAATACTGTCTATGAAAAGCTGAAACTAAATACATAAAGCTGAAAGATAGGGAGAGAGAGAGTGAAGGTCTGCGGACGCAGGGCAACTACCTCGCAATCTCCGAATGAATAAGCTGCTCAGAAAATCAGCACTCACCATGACCGGAAACACTTGGATCTGCACACGAAGTGCAGGGTGTAGCGTGAATACAACCAACTCAGTAAGTAACAAGACTAACTATTAGACTGAAAGTAGTAAGGAGCTTCACGGTACAGTTAAATTACAGAATTACAGTACAAGAAGGTAGGTATGCTTCTAATTTCGACAGTTAAAGCCAAAATAGTTAAATCATGTCAAGTTCAATTGAAACAGAATATTGCACATCTCAGTAACTCTATGACATATATATATA
>AWOL01S0098622.1:3762-17699 GCA_000715115.1 Nicotiana otophora
AAAAAAAAGTGTTGGAAGAGGGGCCAGTGATAGGGTGCCAAGCTAGCACCTCTTTGACATTTCCAAAGTTGATATACAGAGGTCTTAGGCCGTCTTTATCTTTATTTCTCCGTAGAACACGACCAGAGAACATCCATAAACATACCCATAAGCTCTCTTCTAGGGATTCAAAGAAGATTAGCATCCCCGGTACGAAATCAAGAAGTGATAACATTAGAACGATCCCTCCGGCGTAAGTATCGCTATATCGCCACTCTTTTTCTTTGTAGTTTGAGTTTTGGAAGGTAATTCATAGTTAAGAAAACGTCTAATTTCTGTATTTAAGCTTTAAATATAAAGGAAGGTTGATACATTCATTTCCTAATAGTTAGAACTCACAGGACGGTGATCAGAAGCCGTGAGTTCAATTTATTTTACTTTTACTGGATTGTTTTGTAGTCCACTCGTGTTGGCCTATTATGCTGAAGATTTATGGAGTTTGGAAGGATAAAAGAGTGCAGATAAATGCCATATGTGGTAGGGTAGTAGGCTGATCGCTCGTCATTACAATTTCAGGCTAATTGATAACTTGTTGATTGGGTGTGTTATGGTATATTTGGGTGTTTTGTTGTATTGAAGGTCCCGAATTGTAGTTGGGTTGTTTTGGAGTTGCTGATTATATTGTGTTTGTATCTAGACTATAGTAGGCTTGAGGGAGCAGTAAAAGCAGGGGAAATACTACCCTTTGTATTTTTTAATTGAGTTATCGTTTGAGATACATGATATACTAGCGCCATCTAAGTTGTACATGTATTTCATTATTATAGGGTTGGCGCGCTAGTTGTCGTAAGCTTGTTGTTTAGTTGCATTGTTGACTTGAGTTATGTTAAGGCAATATCTTCTTTCCTTTTGGCATTATCCATATGATACAAGTGAAACGAGCAAACGCGCAACCTTCATAAATGACCTATTCTTATAATTACTAGGGGTGCCATTGTTCTTGATTCCCAATGTGTCATATTATTATATCGTTTGTTCATGGGTGTCAAACAATACGTATGTTGATAAAGTTTATCCGAAGGCATAATGATCTTATGACATTTTGAGAGATCTTATTGACATACTTCATTATGCATTGCATTCATTTATACTTGTACATTGACCTATGACCAGATGTCGTTATATACGCATATATTATATGTATATGGTGTATGGGGAAAGGTTATGGCATTATATAGGCACCGACAACTGATTAACTAGTATACGTTGATGATTTCGCCCATAAGGCCGAGATGATATGATTGGATGCCCTCAGAGTCTTGATGATGTTATGTACGCATATACCTATGCATGATATGACATTTATGCGCATATGCATGACATTATAAATGTCATGATTCACAGAGCTATTCAGACTTCCAGGTTGAGTTTTTACTCCATGTTTCTTTCATGTCTTTTATATACCGCTTTCATGCCTTACATACTCGGTACTTTATTTGTACTAACGTCCCTTTTGCCTAGGGACACTGCGTTTCATACTCGTAGGTCACAATAGTCAGGTTGACAGTCGTCCTAGTAGGCTATCAGCTCAGCGGAAGGTGTTGGTGCATTCCACTTGCTCCAGAGTTAACTACTTGGTCAGTATGATTTGGAGATGTATTGATTGGTATGGTGGGATCTTGTCCCGATCTTTGTGACATTTATGTACTCTTAGAGTCTTGTAGATAAATGTCATGTGTATTGATACTTGTATGGCCTTGTCGGACCGTGTATTGAGTGTACAAATGATCATATCGGCCTTATAGGCTTGTATGTCACATGCATAAGTTTCTATATCATGTTGGGTCATCCTATATCTAGTATTCCCTTATGTTTTATTCTAGTTATCTCATGACGGACCTTCTGGCCCATTTACCCACGATGGTGTGATAATAAAAATACATTATGTTGGTACTCGGTTGAGTAAGGCACCGGGTGCCCGTCGTGGCCCTCTGATTTGGGTCGTGACATTGTTTTTACTCATACTTGATTGTATTACATGATTCCATCTTTGATTTTGGCATTTACTTGATGCATTTAAAAGAGAAATTGGATGTTTTGATCAACCTTTCTAAAGTGAATATTTGGGATTTGAACATCGATTCGGAGTCAAATGTTAGTAAAATTAGTATGGGACTCGTATTCAAATAGGTTGCCGGAATTTGTGAGTTTTGTCGGGTTCCGTGATGCGGGCCCAAGTTGACATTTTTGTTGACTTTGGGTATTTAATTAGAGATTCAACCTTTATTGTTTGGGTTTGTTTCCTATGATATTATTTGATGTTTTGAGCTGTTTTTGGATAGGTTCGAGCCATTCGGAGGTCGATTGTTTCGGGATGGTGCTTTAAGAATATTGATTTGCCTCATTTGAGATACGTATCTTACCTAAACTTGGTTGAGACACTAGTCGTTTGAGTTATTTGTGATATTTACGTGCTACGGGTGGCGCACGTATGCGGGGTTGAGCCCATGTGCATGCACTGGGGTATTTATTCATGCTCGGGGTAGTGCTTAGGCTATGATATATCTTGAACTTATTGCTAAGAATTATGCTGTGATATTTCTTGTACTTGTACCATGTTATGAGCTATTTGAGCCATGTTTGAGGTAACATAGAGGTTAATATCCTGATTGAACCTGATAATTGCTACTTGCGTGATGTAATTGTCTGATTTGAGCTATGATAGTACACTTTGCACATGCATACACCTTAGTATGTCACTTATAATAGTCCCGGAGTATGAAATTTGATGCCCATTGATCATGTACATGTATTCTTCTATATTTGCTTTCCGTGTGATATGATTTGACTGGTAGCCCATGACTATGCCGGGCAAATTGTGATATTAAGCATGTGACCACATCGGACGGATTGTGATATTGAGCATGTGACCACATTGGGAGGATTGTGATATTGGTGTTGTGACCACGTCAGACAGATTCTGATATTGGCACGTGAGTTTTCCGTGCAATATGTGAGTTGTCTGTCCAGTTGATATTGTTAGCACATGAGTAGTCCATGCGGATTCGAATATTGCTGTTATTGGCACGTGAGTTGTTCGTGCGGTTGATATTATTAGAACGTGCGTTGTCCATGCAGCGTATGGATATGGATCCTTTCCCCCTAGGGTTACACTCTCATGTTCCTTCTTGATGGTGTACACATGGATTATGAGAAACTGACAGGTTTCTGGTTGATGTGTGCCTTGGGAAGGCTGATCGGTGGTTTAGTTCGATTATTGAGATTTTGATGTGGGCCTTAGAGCCGTGTTGTGATTGCTATTTATATTAGATTGGGTGCTTCCACATATTTATGTTAGGTTATTGCATTTCTTATTTACTTATAGTTTCCTTGGCTGGTTACATGATTTATTTGCATATCATCATTATATATGTTTTATTACTAATTGAGCAGAGTATGTTAAGAAAATTGAGTGCACAAGGTGGTTTAATCCATGATTTGCAAGATTTGATCATATTACTATTATGCATTTGCTGCAATTATGAACTACACATCTGATTAGCGAGTATCATTTATAAATCTTGCTTATGTTACCTCATCGAGGTTAGTTATGATACTTGCTGAGTACATGGGGTTGGTAGTACTCATATTACACTTCTACACCTTACGTGTAGACCTTGGAGCTGAGATGTTGTGAATGATGGGATCTGGCATGAAGGTGTACTTGCTTTTCTGGATATAGCTACCATTTGTCCTTAGTTATTTTAGATTTGTAATCTATTCATGTATATTTCAAACATATGTTATATTTATTTTCATACCAGCTTTATAAATCCCAGTCTTAGATGCTCATGACTTGTACTACCACTCCTTGGATTATTGTATGGGAATTCAGTTATTTCAGTTATTGATTTCTTATTATTTTTGTTAGAACTGTGTTGACTATTGTATGGCTTACCTAGTGGGTTGGATTAGGTACTGTCACGACTCGTGGATTTGGGTCGTGCTATGTTGGTATCAGAGCTCTAGGTTCACAGGTTCTACGAGTCATGAGCAAGTGTCTAGTAGAGTCATGCGAATCGGTATGATGACATCCATACCTATCTTCGAGAGACAACAAGGCATCTAGGAAACTTCACATCTTTCTTTCATTATCATGCGACATTGATTCAGTTTGAAGTGTATCTCTTTGAATTCCTTCCATCCACTCCTATGTGCGCCGATGACTTGTCATTTCATGAATGATATGCGAGATGTGTTCTTTGTGTTGAATTGATCGGGCCAGTCGATAGTTCATATTGTGTGAGTAAATGCTTTTGGACTTATATGTCTGGTAGTGTCCCTAGGAGTGGGATTGATGGCTCAGAAGTGGTTGAGTAGCAATATGATGAGTATTATGTGACTATGGGGTGTGCTTAGATAGTTGGGATGTGATAAGAAGAATGTTGCTTGGGATGCGAAAAGACTATGGATGCTTGATTTCTATCTTGATGTGTGGTACAATCTCGAGATATGGGCATGTTGAGGGGTCTTTTATGCTGTTCATTTGTGGAATGAAGTGGATTGTTATGTCTTGTTGATGAGGTCAGATTTGGGAGGATTTAGTGACTGTATAGTGGTTGTGGCCATGAAAGGGAATAGAGATATGTCAGTTTGAGGCAAAGCAGATGGATTATCTTCTACGAGATGTTCTGAGTTGTGTGATCCTTATGATGGTATGAGGAGATTTTCCTTCCTATCAGTAGATTATGTGATGTAATTTGAGTTTGTATCGCTTGGGGAAGTTTGCACTGCTATCCCGAGGATGAATATGCGCTTAACAGATGACTTGAGCTATTTTTATTGTTAGAGCTACGTGAGTGTATGAAGGACTTAGTTGAATTATAGTGAGATATTATGGTAGTTATGGATTAAGGGCATTGTGGGTTATCGACTGTTAAGTTCTGTGGCTTTGAGCCAAGTGGGAGAGTCTATTGTCAATGATCAGATTGCATGGTCATGTATTATGTTAGTTTTGGTCTGAGGCATACTTATGGATCGGTTATGACTTGAAGAGGTTGATTTCGAGGATGACTCGAATGAGGGAATTGTTGGATGCATGACGTGCTATACTTTATGGGCATATTAGAAATCTTGGAATGATTCGGGTTTGTTATTTGCGGTGGATGTAGTATGCACATAGAAGGGATTCACACAGTTTCGTAAGATGGGGTTTCTTCATGAGGTAGTTGGGTGCTGAAAGAGCACAAGTCATTCGGCTCGCATTGGCAGTGCATTTGAGATTACAGCAGAGTGGATGAATTTAAAAAAAAGTTGTAATCAGTTTAAGATTTATGTATCATTAATGATTCTACATTTCAGCACTTCAGAGGTTAAAGAAACAACTTCAGATTCACAAAAGGTCTCTTTGGTGTTGGCATTTTGGTTGTGGTATTATTGGATTCTTAAGAGGGAATATAGTGTCTTATAGGATTTAGGATGATGTGGATTCATGCTAGGATCTCTTGTGATGAGCTTTGGTTAAGGATCTTAGTGTACTGGTAACAAGAAGTGTTAACTTGAAGGCAAGTCGAGGATAATTAAAAGAATAGGGTCAGCTTGGTAGTGATTCGGGTTGGCATGGTAATAGATATCATCGGTTATGATGGTTCTGTTTTGTGCTAATGGGTTTTGAAGAGCTCCCAATGATTTCAACCACGGCTTGGAGTGGATGGTTTCGATAGCGATGAGGAATATGTTGGGTGTTGCAATTGTTTCTTGGATAGTGGTCAAGTGGAAGGTTTCTTTCTGACAGAATATGTGTCCGGCTTGTAATTCCGGGATGATAATGGGGTTCTCGAATTTTCTTATGATGGCATGATAGATGTGGTGCGACGTGTGGGATTAAGATTTGCATGTACGAGGTTGCGGTTCAGCTTTGAATTGAAGGTCAGGAGTTCTAGACAGCATTGGCGGTTTCAGATATTTAGAAGGATGCTGGCGCTGTATGTATCACCTGATAATGGTGCATAGTTCAGAAGGCGCATTATGTTTGACTTGCAGATACTTGACTGCTATTACGGTAATCGCCTAGTTATTGGTGGACTACTGATGTTCAGATTTTGCTTTCTGGCAAGTAAGAATTGTGGAAATATTTCTTGTGTGGTGATTATATATGAGGGATGTATCGTTCATTTGAGCGGTGGAGTTGGGATCGGATGTGGATATTCATGTATTCTATGGATTTAAAGACTATGAGGGTTCTCAAAGGCAGATTGTTTATTGGTTGTAGACGATGAAGGTATGTTGAGAGGTTGACAGCTGAGTGAATGTGTTATGGATAGGTTAATGTGGACTTTTCGGAGGTTCTATACCTATTTCGTGCATATCGGAAATGATTTTGAGGCCATTGGTAGGTCTAATGAGAAATGTATTCTACATCGGGTTGGATTTGTTTACTAAACACATTTACTATTGAGGGAGTGTCATATGTTAGATCTTATTCTTTTTCTTATATTTTCCATGTATTACTCTCCTATGCTACAATGATTTGTGAGACTGTTGACTATTTACACACATGATGTAGTTCTATTTGGGCCTTGTGGAGGAATACGAGCGAGATGGCCCTTGGTGTTAAATGGTTGATAGCGCCTTGGTTATGGTCTTCCTTCTTGTGGTATATTGGTAAGTGTGGATTTTGACCACTTTAGTACCTTCGTGCTTTGGTTTTAGTTCGAAAATGTTGATTTATGTTCCCAAAACTATTAAAAGTGTGCAAATTGCAGGAAAATTGGAGATATTGACTCTAATGAAGAAATCCAACTCAAAAAGGAGTGTTCTGGCTCACAAGGCAAGAATGGGTGCAGCATACCAGAAGTACAGTCCTCAAAAGTATTTCTACGGCCGTAGAAGAAAGTGCTGACAGCAAAATTCTCTTTGCGGCCCCAGATCTTACGTAGAAGCCCATAAGTGATTGAAGAGAATGACCAATTTGTGCGGCCGCAGAACATGGTCGCACTGACAAGAATCAAAAAGTTCAGGGAATATGCAAAATAACAAAGACTGAAGCCTTGCCAGAAGTGCAGACCGCACATGATTTGTGTGACCGCAGAAGCTGAAGTGCTGCCGCAAATCAAATTGTGCGTCAGCAAAATCTCTCAACCTACAGACTCAAGCAATGTGTGGACCGCAGAACCTCCCGAAGGGTATTTTCATCAGCAAATTTTGGGCCACTATAAATAGACGGAAATCACTTTTTAGGTCATGTTTTGAAGTTTTCTTTGCTGTATCCATTGTAGTTTACCATTTTGGGTATCTAATTTAATGCTTGTTTATGATTGGGTGTTTGTTATTTAGCCTTGTTCATACTTTAATTTTAGAATTAATGGTTGTAAACATTGATTCATGCCTTTTTGACTTTGTCTTTACTTGAGATAGAGGGAACTAGTCCAGGAAAACTTGGCTAACAAGAAATTGGGCTAGTTAAGTATTTGAATAGCCTAAATAAAGGGTTTGAACTAGAGATAGGGAAAAGCTGACATGAGCTCATATCAACTATTTAGCTTGATACTCATTTGGATTTGAGAAAGCCAAATTGAGCAAAATCACTCTATGGCTGAGAGGTATTGAGTGGGTAACTTAGAGTTGAGAGCTATAATACACCCTAGTTACTACAAGTGTTGAAATAATAAACCCACTAGTCGAACACCTAGACAAAAGTTACATCCCTAGGCCTTTTTGCCTATTTGAAAACAACTAAAACAATTAGTCAATGTCTAATTTTGTTTCTCTATTTGATCAATGATAGTGTAGTTTATATAAGCAATTAGCAAAATTAGCTTGATTGGATGTGTATTTAAGTTGTTTCGTCTTCACGCATCAAGTATACTCCAACACCCATTTTTAGCGACCTAAGAAAATCGACCACAACTCATAGTTGGGTACTATTCTTCCAATGATCTCTTCCACTTATTGTTGAGTGTAGATTGGGAGTGGATCCATTTTTGGCGCCGTTGCCGGGGGAACTTAAAGTATGTTAACTATATATTTGAGTGTGGTTTTGGCATATCTTCTTTCCCTTCCGTGTTACGAACGTGTTTAAGAAATCTTACGTACCATCATGGAAAAAAATGAGCTCGGAAATATGCCTTTGGGGGACTTGGACGGTGAGGAGGAACAACTCGATGAGCTACGTTAAGTGCCAATACAAAGAGGCCAGGGACCATAAGACAACATGCCCATTCCACCCCCGCCTCCACCATATCCACCACAAGCATCTCCACACCATATATTGCCCAACGAATGTTATGCTAGTATAATAGTCCCTCTATTAGGGAGGGCAACTTTCAAATCACCAATGTGATGCTCACTTTGCTTGAGAAACGGGGTTTCCTCTCCGGTGCTCCAACTCAAAATGCCCACAAACTTTTCAAAGGCTTTCTGGATACATGTTGGGGGAGCAAGAAAACTAATGTTTCTGAGGATGCATTGAGGCTAAGGCTTTTTCCCTTCTCTCTTCGGGGGAAATCTTTAGATTGGTTGGAGTTGGCAGCCAAGTTCAATGCTAAGTTTTTCTCTCCCGGGTACATGGCTATACTTCTAGATGAGATCTTGGCATTCAAATAAGAGCCGAATGAACCACTACACGACATTTTGGAGCACTATGGAATAATAGTTAAGGAATGTACCAGCAACGATATGACGAAAAACATGTTGCAACAAACCTTTTATCGCGGGATTAACGCAACCAAATATTGTATGGTGAATCAACTAGCCGTTGGGAACATTATGACTCGGCCTTATGCGGAGGCGTGTGACATTCTAAATGAGATGGTGAAGACGTCATCGGCTTTGCAATCCCGTGCCCATGTACCACAAGGTGATCCAACTGTGATCCATCCCCACAGATAATTGCAAGACCATGGGTAAGCCATTGCCGAATTGACCACTATCATGACTCAACTAGAGAAGGATCAACTAAATCAAGTGCAAGCCCCGAAGAAAGGTCATGCTATGGAGAGAGTGAATGTTATGGTGAACAAGAATAGGACTAACGGTCCACAAATGAAAACCCGAGTGGAGAACTATATGCAAGGTGAGGGAGGTTTTGTTCAAGATGATTCTTATAATGAGAAAGAGGAGGAAGTGCAATATGTCAACAATTTGCAAGGGCAACGAAACAACTTCCAAGGCCCAAACCAACAACATTGGAGACAACAAGACAATCATGGCAATTGGAGTTCTAACAATCAAAGGAATTGGCATAACAACAATAATCAAAAAAACTTTAGTGGAAACAACCAAGTAAATTGGGGTGGCAACAACCAACGTTGTTGGGGTAACAATCAAGGCCGTCGGGGGGTCGGGTTTACAAAGGCCCCCAATGTATCAAGAACTGAGCAACCCGCCAAAAGAATGCCAATTTGGATGACCAACTTGCCTCACACAACACATCAATCCGCCATCTAGAAGTTCAATGGGGCAAATCTCACAAGCTCTAAATTCTTGTCCTAAGGGTGCACTAACAAGTGACACGGTGGTAAACCCAAAGGGTGGTAACAATATGGGGTATGCTATGGAGGTTATCACAAGAAGTGGAAGAGGTGGGAATGTAACCACCTCAAGTAGAAGGCGACTTGCTGATGCTGATAATGTAATGCAAGAAGAATAGATCCCGAACAATGTTGCTCAACTAAATGAGGAAGTTCGGTTTGATATATATGATAGTGTGGAAGAGACTCAATAGGAGGTGAACCCGTCTAGGGAACAGATCATTGACATACCGGAGCTAGTAGTGCAAAAGTCAAGGGCACCATTGCCTAATCTTCCACCTCCATACAATCAAAGACTTGCCAAGTAAATTTGTGAGAATCAATTCAAGAAGTTAATTCAAATGATGAATAATCTTTCAATCAATATGTCATTAGTAGAAGGTTTGGAACAAATTCCCAATTACGCAAAGTTTATGAAATATCTTGTGACAAATAAGAGGACGATGAATTTTGTGACTATTAAAGTCACTCATCAAGTGAGAGCGATTGTTCATTCAATGTCTCCTAAGTTGGATCCCGATGCTTTTCACGATTCCTTGTACAATTGGAAGTGTCGAGTTTGGTAAATCTCTTTTTGATCTTGGGGCAAGTACAAATTTGATGCCCTATTCAATTTTCAAGAGTTTGTGGATTGGACAACCAATACCCACTTCTATGAGATTACAAATGGCCGATCGTAGCCGTAGAACTCACTTTCTGGGTTGGTGATGAAAAAGTTGTATTCCATTTGTGTATGTCCAAAGAAGGGGCACGATGCTGGTCACCAATGATAAGAATAAATTGATTCCTACAAGAATGGTGACCGGATGGAGAGTGTGTATGTATAATCGCAAGCTCAACAAAGTAACAAGGAAGGCTAAATTTCCACTTCCTTTATTAGATCAAATGCTCGATAGATTGGCTGGTCATGCTCTATACTTCTTTCTTGATGGGTACTCGGGCTACAACAAAATTCTCATTGCTCTGGAAGATCAAAGTAAAACAACATTTACATGTCCTTGTGGTAATTTTGCTTTCATGAGGATGCCAATTGGTTTGTGCAATGCACCGGTGACTTTTCAACAGTGTATGATGGCTATTTTCACGGACATGGTGGAGGACTACCTTGAAGTTTTCATGGATGACTTCTCGGTGGTTGGGGATCCTTTTGATGATTGTGTTGCAAAGTTTGACAAAGTGTTCTCTAGATGAGACGAAAGCAACTTGGTACTCATGATTGTATTCCTCATTGTTAGGGAAGGTGTTCTCCTTGGCCATAAAATCTCAGGGAATGGAAATGAAGCTGACAAGGCAAAAAGTCAGGTGATTTCTAATCTTCCACCCCCAACTTCGGTGAAGGGTGTGCGGAGTTTCCTAGGCCATGCAGGTTTTTAGCGGTGCTTTATCAATGATTTGTCTAAAGTGGTGTACCCATTGTGCAAGCTCCTTGAGAAAGATGCCATGTTCAATTTCAATGATGATTGCGTGAGAGTTTTTGAATTGTTAAAGCTCAAGTTTACAACTACTCCCATCATCATCACTCCAAATTGGAGTGGGCCTTTTGAACTCATGTGTGATGTAAGTGATGTAGCGGTGAGGAATGATTTGGGGCAATGTATCAACAAGATTTTGCATTTGGTCTACTTCGCTAGTAAGACCATGAATAGTGCCCAAGTCAACTATATCGTTATTGTATTTGAAATTGAGAAGTTCCGCCCATACTTGATGGGTACCAAAGTTATTGTCCACACGGACCATGCGGCATGTCATTATCGTATGAGCAAAAACGACTCCAAAGCTCGGTGGATGAGATAGGTACTCTTGTGGCAAGAATTTGATGTTGACATCCAATATAGGAAAGGTAGTGACAACGAAGTGGTGGACCACTTATCTCATTTGGAGGAGGAGGGGAGGCCACATGATGGACTTGAAATAAAATACTCCTTCCCCGAAGAGCAACCTTTGGCAATTTCAATGAAAGATGTGACATGGTTAGCGGACTTGGAAAATTTGCTTGTGCGTGGAATCATTTCGGATGAGTTCTCTTCAAGCCAAAGGAAGAAGCTCAAAAGGGATTGTCAAGATTATTATTAAGATGAACCATACCTTTTTCGAATTTATACGGACGGGATAATGAGGAGGTGTGTAACGGAAGAGGAGCAAGGTGATATTCTTGGGGCTTGTCACTCTTCGCCATATGGTGGTCATCATTACGTAGCAAGAACGGTGGCCAAAGTGCTTAGTTGTTGTTTCTATTGGGTTTCTCTCTACAAGGATGCTAGTGAGTTGGTGAAAAGATGTGATGAATGTCAACGGGCCGGTGGAATCTCAAGGAAAAATGAAATGCCTCTCACAACCATTTTTGAGATTGATATTTTNGGTTGGGGATCCTTTTGATGATTGTGTTGCAAAGTTTGACAAAGTGTTCTCTAGATGAGACGAAAGCAACTTGGTACTCATGATTGTATTCCTCATTGTTAGGGAAGGTGTTCTCCTTGGCCATAAAATCTCAGGGAATGGAAATGAAGCTGACAAGGCAAAAAGTCAGGTGATTTCTAATCTTCCACCCCCAACTTCGGTGAAGGGTGTGCGGAGTTTCCTAGGCCATGCAGGTTTTTAGCGGTGCTTTATCAATGATTTGTCTAAAGTGGTGTACCCATTGTGCAAGCTCCTTGAGAAAGATGCCATGTTCAATTTCAATGATGATTGCGTGAGAGTTTTTGAATTGTTAAAGCTCAAGTTTACAACTACTCCCATCATCATCACTCCAAATTGGAGTGGGCCTTTTGAACTCATGTGTGATGTAAGTGATGTAGCGGTGAGGAATGATTTGGGGCAATGTATCAACAAGATTTTGCATTTGGTCTACTTCGCTAGTAAGACCATGAATAGTGCCCAAGTCAACTATATCGTTATTGTATTTGAAATTGAGAAGTTCCGCCCATACTTGATGGGTACCAAAGTTATTGTCCACACGGACCATGCGGCATGTCATTATCGTATGAGCAAAAACGACTCCAAAGCTCGGTGGATGAGATAGGTACTCTTGTGGCAAGAATTTGATGTTGACATCCAATATAGGAAAGGTAGTGACAACGAAGTGGTGGACCACTTATCTCATTTGGAGGAGGAGGGGAGGCCNTCCTATCGGGATGTCTCCATACCGGTTGCCATTCAATTTACTCCATTTCTTGGAAAGAATTTCATTGTGTTCAAAGTGGTGTTCGAAAAAGCTTGTCCCCTTGTGGTGGAACTAGAGCACAAGGCAATGTGGGCTCTAAAGAAGTTTAATCTTGATTAGGATGTTGCCTCTAATTTGAGGGGCGCACATTTGAATGAATTGGATGAGTTTCGGTACCATGCATATGCGAGTTCGTCCTTTTACAAAGAAAAGATGAAATATCTTCATGACAAATACATTTGGAACAAAGAGTGCAAGGTGGGCGATCTAGTATTGTTGTTTAACTCAAGGTTGAGAATGTTTCCCGGGAAGCTAAACTCCAAGTGGACTGGTCCATTTGAAATTGTGGCTGTGACAGCTTTTGGTGCATTAGACATGAAGAATAAGAAATATGAAGTATTCTGAGTGAATGGGCAAGGTTGGAGATAGCCACATGGTGTCGATCATTTACTTCACTTGAGGGAGCTTTGACATTGCTTCTACGTTAAATTAGGCGCTTCTTGGGAGGCAACACATGTTCTTTTCCTTTCCTTTTGTAGTTGGATGTTATTTGTGTTCTCACGTGATTTGAAGTATGCTACAGGGTTGAATGTGACTTGCAAGAAGGGTGAACTAAAACATGGCCAAGCGTTCAAGGATCTACGAGTTAGGTATCATGTCCAAGGAAACATCACTCACATGGGATCGGTTTTTAGAATTCTTCTTGAGGGAATATGTTACCCAGTCTCTTCTGGATGCCTGGCGCGTTGAGTTTGAGCAGCTGTGCCAGGGTACTGAGTCAGTGTCACAGTATGCCGTCAAATTCTGTGATCTGTCTAGACATGTACCTGCTTTGGTTTCTACAGTTAGAGAGCAAGTTCACAAGTTCATTGAGGGGCTCAACCAATATATCCGATTTAGCATGGCNCGTAGCAAGAACGGTGGCCAAAGTGCTTAGTTGTTGTTTCTATTGGGTTTCTCTCTACAAGGATGCTAGTGAGTTGGTGAAAAGATGTGATGAATGTCAACGGGCCGGTGGAATCTCAAGGAAAAATGAAATGCCTCTCACAACCATTTTTGAGATTGATATTTTTGATGTTTGGGGCATTGACGTCACATGACCTTTTGTGAGCTCTAGTGGAAATACCTACATCTTAGTCGTGGTGGATTGAGTTTCCAAATGGGTTGAGGTTGTCGCTTTACCCAATAATGAGGCGAGAAGTGTAGTGGTTTTCTTGAAGAAGAATATTTTCACAAGATTTGGTACTTCACGTGCAATCATAAGCAAT
>AWOL01S0098624.1:0-23211 GCA_000715115.1 Nicotiana otophora
GTTCAGAGTCCCTTAGTCGCAAGTTGGTATGCAAGGATAGGTGAGGCACCGGGTGCCGGTCTCTCCCCCCAAGTTCGGGGCGTGACAGTTCTATGCCAACCCATCGGGCCGTTGGTGTTCGACCTTTACTTGTTGACAATGTGGGTATCTTGGTACAAAGTCCGCTACATTCCTCTTCATAGTATTCCACTAGTAGACTTCCTTAAGATCATGATACATCTTTGTAGATCCCGGGTGCACGGAATACCTAGAAGTGTGAGCCTCGGTCATGATTCTTTCTCGCAGACTATCCATATTTGGAACACATAGTCGCCCTTGGTACCTTAGTGTACCATTATCCATGCCAAGAGAAAAGGCCATTGTCTTATGTTTATGAATCCCCTCCTTCAATTGTACCAACAATGGGTCGTTGTACTACTTTTCCTTGACTTCCATAACAAGCGATGATTCAGCCCTATTTTGAACAATCACTCCTCCTTCACTAGAACCCGCAAGACGAACTCCCAAACTAGCCAACCAATGAACCTCCTTGGCCAACGGCCTTTGATATTCCTCCAAGTGAGCCAAACTACCAATAGATTTCTGGCTAAGAGCATCCGCTATAACATTAGCCTTCCTCGGATGATACAGAATATCGATGTCGTAATCTTTGAGTAACTCAAGTCATCTTCTCTGCCTCAGATTCAATTCCTTCTATTTGAAATGTATTGGAGGCTCTTATGGTCCGTGAATATATCCACATGGACCCCATACAGATAATGACGCCAAATCTTCAATGCAAATGCCACTGTCGCAAGCTCTAAGTCATGTGTTGGATAGTTCTTTTCATGATTCTTGATTTGCCTAGAAGAATAAGCTATCAGCTTGCCATGTTGCATTAATAGAAACCCACGTCCGATTCTTGAAGCATCACAATATACCACAAACCCATATGTACCCTCTGGTAGGGTCAACACCGGTGTCATAGTTAATCTTGATTTCAACTGTTGGAAGCTCCTTTTACAAGCATCTGACTATTGGAACTTAACTGTCTTCTGCGTCAATGTAGTCAACGGAGAGGCAAAAGTGGAAAACCCCTCCACAAATTTCCTGTAATACCCGGCTAAGCCCAAGAAACTGTGAATCTCTGTTGGAGTTGTAGGTCTAGGGCAATTCTTCACAGCTGCAATCTTCTGGGATCAACCTTAATTCCTTCTCTGGAGACGACATGACCCAAGAATGTAATAGATTCAAGCCAAAATTCACATTTCGAAAACTTCGCATACAACTTGTGTTTATATAGAGTCTGTAGAACTGCCTTGAGATGATCGACATGGTCCTTTCGACTTTATGAATATACCAGAATATCGTCAATGAACACTATCAAAAATGAGTCATGAAAAGGCTTGAAGACTCGATTCATAAGGTCCATGAAAGCTGCCGGGGCATTTGTTAGCCTAAAAATTCAAAGTGCCCATACCGGGTCCTGGAAGCTGTTCTTGGAATATCCTGCTCCATGATCTTCAATTGGTCATACCCGGATCTTAAATCAATCTTGGAGAAATACTTAGCACCCTGCAATTGGTCAAACAAACCATCTATCCTTGGTAGTGGGTACTTATTCTTGATTGTGACCTTGTTGAGCTGACGATAGTCAATACACAGCCTTAATGACCCATCTTTCTTTCTTACAAAGAGGACTGGTGCACCCCAAGGCGACACACATGGACAAATGAAACCCTTCTCTAACAAATCCTCAATTGTTCTTTTAGCTCCTTCAATTCTGCTGGTTCCATTCTGTAGAGTGGAATAGACATAGGTTGCGTGCCCGACATCACATCAATCCCAAAATCAATCTCCCTATCTGGTGAGATCCCATGGAGCTCATTTGGAAAGACCTCCGAAAATTCATTCACATCAAGCACGGACTCAAGTGTAGGTGCCTCAGCATCGGTGTCCGTAACACGAACCAAATAGTAGATACACCCCTTGTTAATCATCTTCGTGGCCTTAAGGTAAGAAATAAACCTACCCTTAGGCACCACATCATCCCCCTTCCATTCAATTACTGACTCATTTGGAAATTCAAACCTAACGGTCCTGGTTCGACAATCAAGCTTAGCAAAACATGAATAAAGCCAGTCAATCCCCATTATTACATCAAAATCAACCATCCCCAATTCAATGAGATCGGCCAGGGTGTCCCGGCCACGCACTGTGACAACACAATCCCTATAAACCCTCACGGCCACAATAGACTCGCTAACCGGAGTAGATACAGAGAACGACTAATGAAGTTGTTCCAGTTCTATCCCAAATTCCATAGCAACATAAGGAGTGACATAGGACAACGTGGAACCGGGATCAATAAGAGCATATACATCATGGGATTGGACAGTCAATATTCCTGTGACAATATCTGGAAAAGCCTCTAAATCCTGACACCTCCGCATAGCATAAAATATGTTGGGTCCTCCCGAATTCTGTGCACCACCCCTAGCTGCACCACGCCCTGCGGGTGCTGGGATGCCTCAAGCTGGACGAGGTGTTGTGGATGTAGTAGCTGTAGAACTAGCTGGCTGCGCCACACCTCTGCCCATGATCGGGCAGGATGAGCGGCAATCCCTCTGAATGTGACCCCTCATATTGCACCTGTAGCATATAGGTCGGTCCATGAAGTAGACCCCAAAGTGCATCCTTCCACACTTAGAGCATGGGGCCTCCGCTGCTGCTGGAATCTCCCTCCAGGCCGACCCTGCTGGTGGGGTCCCATGTTGCCCTGACTGGGCCCAAATGGTTGTGCACTTATCAAAGACTGAGCGAATGACTGAGACGGCCTTGATGACCGTCCCCTAAATGCCGACCTACCACCACCACCACTAGAAGAACCACCAACGTTGCTCGCGGACCAGGCCTTGCTGCTACCTACACGCTCCATTCTATTTTTCAGTTTACGGTTATCTGTAGCTTGAGAAAATGCCACCATCTTCCCATAGTTCATATCAGAATTCAAGGCAATTGTAGCGGCCTCATTAATAACCAAGGGGATAAGGCCCTACATGTAAGGCCCCGTTAAATATTTTCTAATGATTTAAGATTTTAAAGTGCGCCACCGGTATTTGAGGATAATATATTCGAGTATTAAAGGAGACCTATGGGATAGGACCACATCATTTTGAAAGTCTATGTTTAAGGTGTGTTGGAACATACTAAGGAGTTTTGTGAATAGCAAGAGTTTATGTGGAACAAGTTGGATACATTAAGTGGAAAGGATGTCTCAATTCGCACAACATCCTACTTCAAACTCATTATGTTACCAAACTATAACTATTTAGGAGGTTATCTACCTATCAAATTAAAGCCCTTTGCGTCTAGTTTCCAACGCATCAAACTGTTCAACATTTGGATATTTCTACAGAAAGTTATGGCCATTTTAACGGACCTATGCCATGTACGACCAGATGCGCGGCCGCGCATATTAGAGGGTATTCTGCCTCAGGTGCCCGACTAGGTGCGCAATCACGTACGTAGGAGCCCATTAAATACCCCCAAGGCCGGATAGAGAGAGGGGTTAAGTCATTTCTTACGCTAAAATCTGATATTTTTAGAGTGAGAGTGTGCCTTAGAGTGGGAAAGTGTTCCTCAACAATTGTTCTTCAATTCTTGCTCAAATCTTGGAAGATTAACAATAAAAACCCACAAGGTCTTCATCCTAAAGGTAAGATTCTACACCCTAACCCTCAATCTCGAATTTTATCTAGAATTGGGTAATTAGTAAGATAAATTTTGGGCATGGGAGTTGTTCATCTTGCATGCATGTGTTATCAAAGAGTGTAAGAAGATTGTTGAGCTAAGAATGGTAGATGATGGGTTTGGGATGATGGAATCCACCATAGGAGGACCTTGAAACCTTAATGCACACCTAGTGTTTGATAAAATGCTCAAATGAGCTAGAACCATGATCATCCTCCTAATTTTGGTTCAATTTGTTATATTTCTAAAATAGATTGAAGTTGCTAGAAAACCGAAACATTTTAGAGTTTAAGGAAGCTCAATTGAGTTATGTTGGCTAAACTACTCTCTTAGAATTGAATTACATGATGTTCCCGTAAGTTTCAAGTATGGTTGTCTCAAGTTCCTTATTCTATGTTCCGAGTTGTTTCCAATAAATTTGATTGTCCCGAATAAGCAAAGTGTCGAGAATTTGTATTCAGAATGTGTTCCGAATGTTCCTATCACATTATGTTATCCTTTGGGAATGTGTTCAAGAATGATATGTATATTAAAATGCTATGTCTTTGCGCCCTGTTTCAAATGAAGGTTATGATGTCAAATTGTGTGAGGAAATCTCAATATGCTTAAGACTCTTAATTGCTCATATGTGTACCTAAAGTCTTGATTGGAAATGTCTTATTGTTGATAATCTATAAAGATGGTTGGAAGTAAATAAGTGAATTGGCGATATAAAGTGTGGATAGCGTGCCAAGGGTGAAAGTTATACTTGTGACCAATGGTTCCAATGAAATGAGGTGATGTGAGAAAGATTATGAAATGAGCTTTGATTCAACTGTTCCGAAATTGACTTCGAAAATAGAATTGCCTAAAAGCTTATGAACTCAAGTGATGCCCGTATGTGGCTGTTTTAACTAATGTTATGCCTTGTAAGTAGTTTTGATGTGTTTTGCATTCTACATATTCTTGAGTGGAAATTGTGTATCGCCCTTTTTGTGGAAAAGTCTTTCAAGAATAAATGATGTGTTACTCGTTTATGATTTTAACTTGTGCTTCGATTGCCAACCATTTTACTCCATTATTTGGAAAGAAATCCATTTTTTTAAAGTCTTCATTACTAATGAACTTAAAGTTGTGATTTTCGAAATATTATATATATTGATATTTATGATGATGATACATGAGAGGGATGATATGAAAGTGTGGAATATCAAATGCGGCCACCGTGCCTTGAATGATGAATCATATGTATGGCCAAGAGAGCCAATGAATTAATGATGTTGAAAGTGGTTGAAAGTTCCAATGAGGCTATATACGGTATGAAAAATTATGAGGTAAATGCATTTGTATTGTTGTTTCCTTTGTAAGAAAATCAAAAATATTTTTTGGAGTATCGATAGTCACCGAGGAAAAGTAGGTTGAAATAACCTAATCCCGAAACTACACGTGCCGGTGTAGAAGTGGATTGTGATCATTCCCCTTATTTGGGATGAGATTGATGTGATAAAATTATTCCCCTTATTTGGGATGAGATTGATGTGATAACATTATTCCCCTTAATTGGGATGAGATGATTGATAGAAAAGGATCATGTCGATCCACACGGCATTGTGGTGAGATGGCCTAGCCGATCGAGTTGTTATCGGATGACATGCCGCACACACAGTGGTGATTCTGCTGGAAATTGTGATTGTGGTTTATGTCTCTAATGAGATGGCCTAGCCGATCGGGTCATGATCGGATCCCGTGCTCAAAGTACGGTGATATTGATATTGAGAGTGACTATGGTTAATGTCTCTAATGAGATGGCCTAGCCGATCGAGTTGTGATCGAACTCCGTGCTAAAAGTATGGTGGTATTGGTATTGTGAATATTGGTACTGTGAACGGTGGTATTGGTAGTGTGAATATTGGTATTGTGAACAGTGGTATATCGCTATTAAAGATCTCCCAACCAAAAATAATATTATCTTCGTATTTTGGAAATTAATATGTTTTAACTTGGAAATTGGATATCATTGATTGTGACTTGTTGTTTCCATGGTTTTCCCTTTAATGTTGGAATTCTATTTTGAAAGAGGACAGTTAGCTTTACATACTAGTACTATTCCATATGTACTAACGTCTATTTTGTCGGGGGTGGTGCATCTTCAATGGATGCAGGTGGTTCATCAACGGGCAGCTTTGGTCCTCATTAGCAGTCACTCTCTATTCAGGGGGTTTTGGTGAGCCTTACTCTATTACGGACTTTATGTCATCTTATGTTGTATTTTGTACTATGAATTATAGTCGGGGCCTTGTCGACGGCATTTCCATTCTTCACTTCTGTTATACTTAGAGGCTCCATAGATAGGTTCTGGGTGGTAGTCGATGTTGCGAATTGAACTTGAAATGTTGGTATTTGGCAGACATATTTTTCATTATATCTATAAAATTGTAATATTTTGTAAATTATGAATGAAGCTGCTAATGGAAATTAAATGGGAGTTGTTAATGAAATCTTATTAATGTTTGATTAATGGAGTACATCTCCTCTTTATTCATGGTTGAATTTGGGTAGAATGAAATCTAACAAGCTTGCTCAGCCGGGTTTACTCGGTTGAGCGCCGGTCGCGCTCCCCGAGTTTAGAACATGACACTGCACAAACTGGCGCACTCTAGTCTCCATAGTGGTCAACATGTGAATAGCATACTTGGACAGGCGCGCGAACTCCATATGGTACTACCACACACTCATGCTACCCTGCTTCAGGCTCTCAATCTCAGCAGCACGTGCCGCCTTAGTCTCGGCAGGCAAGAAGTGATCCATAAAGGCATCGGTGAACTCACACCACCTAGCTGGAGGGCTACCCTCCTCACGGGACTCCTCCCATATCTCAAACCAATAATAGGCCACCCCTTTCAGGCGGTAGGAGGCCAACTCCACTCCCTCCGTCTCAGTAGCACGCATAACTCGGAGAGTCTTGTACATATCATCAATGAAGTCATGGGGGTCCTTCTAAAGATCAGTACCTGTGAACACTAGAGGATCCAACTGGAGAAACCTGTTCACCATGGAACTAGCGGAATCCCTGGCTGACCAGAAGAAATGGATGCAACATTTGATCTTTGGGCCTGGGAGGCCACTATCTAAGCCAACATCTTTATGGCTCTCCTAAGATCCCCATCAGAAGCACTGGGACCGGAAGCTGGAGCTGGAGGTGGAATTGGAATATCAGTTGGAGGGACCGTTGCACCCTTAGTAGGTGTAGGAACTGGTGCAGTCTGATCAAGAATAGTAGATTCAGGCGGTGTAGTAATTGGGGGAATATTCTCACCCCCCGGGTGCTCACCCGCATCATCAAATATAGAATCAACTACCATTCCTGGGGTGACATTGTCTCCTTGGCTAATTCTTGCGTTCTTCCTAGGCTCCATGTACTGAAAGTTAGAGCAAAGCACGTGTTAAAGGCGGAACAATCTTACAATCAGCTTTATCGTATGATCCAGAACATCAAAGAAGGGTATTATTCTTAAATGACCAAGTAGCCTCCTAATTATAGATATGGTCGACAACACACCGATAAGAAGGACTCTACTAGACACGGCTCCAAGACATCCTAGGACACTTTAAAAACTTACGCTCTGATACTGATTTTGTCATACCCCGACATCGGGGAGCGCGACCAGCGCATCAACCGAGATAAGCCGACTGAGCAAGCCTACTAGATTGACTTCTACCCAACTCACCCATAAATAAAGATAAGATGAACTTAATTAATTAACACCAAGAGGGTTCATGAACAACACTAATTCCATCACTATTAGTTACTTCATTTATAAAGTCGCAAAATACATTCACTTTCATAGTTTGGTGTGGAACATGTAATACACATACGACATTACTATCTTGACTTTTCCAATACCAATATACAACCCACACCATGTCTACAGAGTCTTTAATAGATACAAAAGAGTACAATGATAATGCCGGCAACAAGGCTCCGGTTATACCTCAAAACATAATATACACAAAACAAAAGATGCACGGCCCCGAAATGAAGTGGGGCTCACCAAGTCAACTGGGAAGAGAGTGTACTGCTATCACTGGTTAATACTTTCTGCTGTGGAACCACCTGCATCCATTAAAGATGCAGCGCCCATGGAAAAAGGGACGTTAGTACATTTTGAATAGTACTAGTATGAAAACCAAACACCTATGCAAGGACATGAATATAATGAATTATGGTAACAATAAAAGGCTTAGATAGCCGTTAAAGCCATAGCAAGTTTATTAAGAGCTTTCAATAACATTTATAATTTTTTTTAAGTCGGGGATCCTCTACAACTACCTTTACACAAAACATCCATGCCGCCTCACCCCAATGTATGCGGGTGGAGGTGCAATCACAATACCAGAAACTCTACACAAAGCGGCCCTTCCGCCTCACCCCAATGTATGCGGGTGGAGGCATATTCATAATATTACAAACTCTACACAAAGCGGTCTTGTCACCTCACTCCAATGTATGCGGGTGAAGATGTACTCACAATACCACAACTCTACATAAAGCGGCAATGCCGCCTCACCCCAATGTATGCAGGTGGAGGTGTATTCACAATGCCGCACTTCGGATTCCCAAAATGATAATAGTTTGTACAAAAGAATTCCCTTTCAAATCAATAATTTGGCACATTTGGCCTTAGCAAATGTAAGTTTATAAGGTTTCATCATAAGAGAAATAAGTGTTTAATCACATTGATTTCATACAAGATCTTCTTCCCAAAAGGGGTATAACATAATTAAGTCAAAAATAGAGAATCAATTACACACGAGGATTCTAACATGTTATGCCAATCGGGAATCAATTTTACTAGTTTGAATATCCCACATCAATAGAGTTCAATGTTCTAACTTCACACGATAGAGTGTTTTAAGAACACGGGAATCCCAATACCAGAAAAAAAGAGTTTAGCCTTCATACCTCGAAAGAGCTTTTCGTAGTGCCACAATAATGTCCCAACACTCTTAACGATGCCAATCTATCAAGGAGGAGAGAATTATAAGCACGATTAGAGGAATTCACATGGTAAGGGCTATTACAACTATGACCCGACCTTTCCCTCAGCTAATTCAACAACAAAACCACCCAAGATTGTTCAATAACTTCCCCGCAGTCTCTATTAGCTCATATATGTGATAAAACCTACCCTCATTACCC
Source organism: Nicotiana otophora (assembly GCA_000715115.1). Classification (NCBI taxonomy): domain Eukaryota; kingdom Viridiplantae; phylum Streptophyta; class Magnoliopsida; order Solanales; family Solanaceae; genus Nicotiana; species Nicotiana otophora. The sequence continues at coordinate 8,912 of AWOL01S0098624.1, forward strand.
ACAATCAACCCAAACCCGAATTTGAAGAATTGGGGGAAGAAATCCTTACTTTTTTGAAGCCCTAGCAAGTTCCTTTTGATGGAATTCCAAGGTTTGATCAAAGTAGAGTAGTGAAATCCTTAGTCCTCCCTTTCCTCTCTCTAGAATAGCTCTATCCTCTCTCTAAAATGTCAAGTAATCCCCTAAAAATGAACCCTTAGGCTAGATAAATGAAATGGGGGTCGGGTTATAAGATTGGAAAACTTGAGCCCCGACGCAGATCTGCGGTCGCTTATGCAACCGCATAACACTTCTGCGGTCCGCAAAATGGACCGCATAATGGCCCTCCAGAACTGGGCATTTCTGCTTTACTTTGCGACAGGTCTGCGGTTCGCAGACCAATTGTGCGGTCGCATAATAGACCACAAAACCTCCTCCTAAAATTTCTCATGCTGGATCTGCGATGGGATCTGCGGCCCGCAAAATGGTTCTGCGGCTGCATAATGGTCCTCAAAATTGGCAAATCTATCTGCTTCAATCCGCGGCGGATCTGCAGTTTGCAAACTGGTTCTGTGGTCACCCTCGGCACCATGAAACCTCGAGTTTTAGGTAAAATTTTGTGGGTCCTTACACGTCAGCCCAAATGACATCGCTAGGAACTCGTAGTGACCATACCGAGTCCTGAAAGCAGTCTTCAGAATATTCGGATCCCGAATCTTCAGCTGATGATACCCTGACCTCAAATCAATCTTCGACAACACTCTGGCATCCTGAAGCTGGTCAAATAAATCATCAATGCGTGGTAATGGATACTTGTTCTTGATTGTGACATTGTTCAACTGCCTATAATCAATACACATTTGTAAAGAGCTATCCTTCTTCTTAACAAACAGAACTGGAGCACCCCAAGGTGACACACTAGGCCAGATGAAACCCTTATCAAGCAACTTCTAAAGCTTCTCTTTCAATTCCTTTAACTCCACAGGTGCCATACGATATGGTGGAATAGAAATGGGCTGAGTGCCCGACACCAAGTCAATACCAAAATCAATATCCCTATCGGGCGGCATGCCCGATAGATCTGTCGGAAATACATCTGGGAAATCTCTCACTACCAAAACTGACTCAATGGTAGGAGTATCAGCACTGACATCATTCACAAAGGATAAGTATGCCTCACACCCCTTCTCAACCATTCATTTTGCCTTTAGGAAAGATACAACCCTGCTAGGAATATAATCCAATGTACCCCTCCACTCGAACCACAGCAAACCTGGCATAGCCAGTGTTACAGTCTTGGCGTGACAATCTAAAATAGCATGATAGGGTGACAACCAGTCCATGCCCAAGATCACATAAAAGTCTACCATATTGAGTAACAATACATCAACTCTGGTCTCAAAACCACCAATAACAACTAAACACAACCAATAAACACGGTCCACAACCATAGAATCTCTCACGAGCATGGACACATATATAAGAAAACTCAAAGAATCATATGTTATATCCAAATACGGAGCAAAGTAAGATGACACATATGAGTAAGTGGAGCCCAGATCAAATAAAAATGAGGCATCCCTGAAACAGACCGAAACAATACCTGTGATGACTGTATCTGAAGTGGTAGCCTCCGTCCTACCCGAAAAAGAAAAGAACTGAGCCTAGAATCCCCCTCTAGGGCGATCTCTGCCTGCCCGAGCTCCACCCCTAGCTGGCGGTGCAGGTGGGGAGGCAACTGGAGCAGCAACCATGGCATGTGAACCCTGTGGACCCTGCGGAATCCTTGGAGCCTATGTAGCCGGTGGAGGTGCACCCCTCCTGAGTCTGGAGCAGTCCCGCACCATATGCCTGGTATCACCACACTCAAAGCAAGCTCCCCGTGGGCAAGACTGTTGAAACTGACTCTGGCCTGATCGGCTGGACTGACCGCTGAACGCACCCTGTTTGGGAGGTGCGCTAGAAAGTGGATGTGCATGGTGGGCAACCTGAGGCCTAGAAATAGCCATAGCACTGCTAGTAGCTATAAGTGTTGAATGAACTAGCCGAATCACATACCCCCTACCGTGACGGGATGTAGTTGCAGTGTGGCCACCACTAAATTTTTCAGTACCTCGAGGCTTCTTGTCCTCCCTGTCCTATCTCTCTCGGCCCTGCATACCGTCCAACCTCCGCACGATCTCTACTACGTGCTGATACAGAGTGTTGACACTCAATTTTTACCCTCCGTATGTAAAAATTAAATTCTGCAGGCTTCCTTGTCAAAAAATGATAAAATGTAGTATTTTGCATATTTTTTACTATGATGCAATTTATTGATAATCATTCCCATTTTTACAAAATACAGGAATTTTTATCGTTTTTATTGCAATTAATTAAATACTACTATTTTTGTGCATGTTTATAAAATTCAAATAATTTATTGATAATTGTCCTATTTGTTAAATATTAGAATATTCTATCAATTTATTGTCTTTTCAAAAAATAAATAATAATTACTACAACACAATTGTAGTAGTTATATTTTTAAATAAATACTATAAGATTTTCTAATTAAATAATTATTTTCTAATTAATAGCGCAGTCTATTTAATTACATGGAAGCCAGTAGAGTTTACTCCAAATATGGATCAAGCCCAATTAAATCATACGTCTTGTCCACATCTAATGTGATATGATAGTTGATGTGACTAGACACGTGACATGATGCCTAGTGTGACATGTCATGTGATGTGACATGATGCCTAGTGTGACATGTCAATGGATGTGACATGACTCTCTTTTGTCCAATGGTAAACCTTCTATCCAACGGGTAAAGACCATTGGTTTGTCTTCTCCCGTAAGTCAAATAAATTACACTGATACACATGTGCATACACAGATAAATAAAGGTACACAGTACGTTCCCCATGGGTTTCAAACTTAGTGGTTTCATTTTGGACCACATGTTTATTTTTACATTATCTTTATTTTTCACTTAAAAATAATGACCACATATTTTCCTTACATGCACTCATTCTACACTACGCATGAGAGGGGAACCATATCAGATTTTTAAGACAAAAAACCCTAGTTATCTCTCACTTCTAATCTCCCTCAACTTAGAGAGATCACCCGCATTCTCTAAAAATTAGAGACTCTCATTTCTCTCTATCTCACGCCTGTCAACCCCCCTCCCTTTCTCGCCGGCCAGCCATCGGATTTGACTTCCAGCGGGTCTGGTCGGCCACCACTGCTACCACCTTACCTCCCTGCTCACATCTCTCTCACCTCTCTCTTTGTTATGACGAACTCACTTAAAATCGGTGAACCTGCACATGGCATTTCAGATCTAACGAGATCTGGCTGGAAATGATGTTAAATCCGGCGACCATGAAACTAACACCACTTGACCGAAGAACATTTTTCGGTAATCTTTTGAATTTTGAGGCGTCGTTCCGATACTTTTGCCGTTGAAGCGGCGCCATTGAATCTAGAACTCTCTAGATCTGGTCATTTGTCGATTTTATGCTAGTTGCCTGAATTTTAGTTACCAGAACCATATTTTCAGTGACCTTCACATTTTTCGGCGAGCTTCACCAGCGGACGACGCCACTGTTTCTTTTGGTACTATTCAGATGTTTGTTTTCACTATTTTTATGGTCGATGGCTCCTATCTCGATATTATTGGACCTCGTCCCTATGATGTTGGTTTTTTTGTTGGTTGGACTCTTGATTTTTTCCGGCAATATCTTTGGTCGCTATTTTGTGTTACTTTTTATGTTCATGGATGTTAATGTTTTAATTCTTTTGGTTGACTTATCTTTATGGTGATGGATTTTGTCGGCTTTAACTCCACTGTGGCTCCCTTTACTAGCCGAAAATTCGTTGATGATTTTAAGACTATTTGCCTCATTAACAATAGTATCCTTAATGACACTTAATGTTGTTTAGGCTTAGTTATTTCTTGTCGATGCTGTTGTGCGAATGCTTTAACAGTATTCATGTCGTGGATTTTGTTGTGATATGCCCGATGAGAATACGTTTTAGAGGTACGATGCCCCGAATGACTCTCAGATTTGGCCTGAAATAACGAGTCGATGGCGAGAAACATCGGAAAGGAAAAAGACGAGAATGTGACGAACCAATAGCCCTTCGAAAATACGACACAATTAGCTATCTAGTCGCAACCAAGGCGGTTATCGTTATCATGTCTAGTCAGATATTACATATATCTGAGCCTCCTATATTATTTTTCTAAACTAGTTTCCAAAAAATAAACAATTTTCCAAAAGCATTTTCAAACTATTTTCAAAAACAATCTTCCAAAAATATTTTCAAATAAAATCATTTCAAAATAAATTAGTTTATTTTTTACTTTATATTTTACTAATAATTTCCCTTCTTTTGTCTTGCGAGGTACTATCACACGAGGTTGCTTTCGGAAGATGATACCCAAAGACGAAAAGACAAATCCCCATCAAGCCTCCCGCTTCGTAACTTCCCTTCTTAGATATACAAAACGCAAGTACAGTGAAACCGTAGATAGATATCATATTTGCTAGTTTACTTGATATTTACATATTTGCCAACACTTAGGTTGTGTTGCATCTAGTTAATAATCCGGTCAACTTAAGATATTATGTGCTAGATAATTTTGCGAAACTTGTATGTAGATGTAGTATGTCAGATATATTTATAACTCATTTGATAAATTAGGATTAGTGTACACCTAGTTAATAAATTGAGTTAATAAAATGAAAGGCGAATCATTTCCTTGTCAAAATAGGCGACTTTACCTCTTTACAACTGCATTAACATGATCTTTCTTTTAACCAATCTCTTTATAAATTATTTTTGACTATCTTACTTCAAATAGACATTAACTTGTAAAAGCATAAATGAGTCTACCATATGTAGGATTAATTCAACTATTGCATACACATGGGTCTAACTTGATGACTGCCAACGTTCTTTATGGGCTTTTATGATATTTTGTACAGGGTTGGTAATACTCTTAGCCTCTTTATATATTTGTTATCTACATATGCATTTTATATTACTTATCTGATCATTCAATTCTTTTGAACCAGGCTCTAGAGTCTTTCTTGTATGGTCTTACTTTTCCTTTGTTATAAAAATCAATATTCCTTTATACTCATACACTCTTGACAAAACCTTTTACGTTTTATTCTTTATACATTTAGTCAAGTATTTTAGTCAATTACAAAACACTTACTCATTTTTGAAGATAATTTTCTCCATTATTTATTTATTTATTCACAGATTTTCTTGTATATTTAATATAACTCATTGTAGTAATTATTTGACTTTAATCATAAATTAACTTCTTCAAGTTTATTCAAACTCTTTTAGAACGTTTCACTTGTTGATATACATTACTTATATTTGATTTAATTACTCCATTGTTATATGTAAGATTTATGTGGATAATTTTCTTTTTATACTCCCCTATTCATGACAACTTTTCCTACTTTAGTCGATCATTACTTTAAGCTAATTGCTAATTGTTTTATTTAAAATAATTCTTTACTATTTTATTATATGCGTTCAATTAAGATCAATCTTGTACAGTTAAATCACTCGACTTTAATTGTAAATTGGGATTTCCTTTATACCTTATTTAGAACCCAATTCTTTCAATCGAACTTCGGAAAAGATTTTTTTTTATTCACTAATTTACTTTGCATATCCTACTGTATATATTTTACCACAAATGAAATGATCATACTTTGAATATTTATCCACCTCATGAGATTGAATTGGCTACTCTTTGATAGGAATTTTTTTTTAAATAACTAATCATTCTTTTCAACCTTCCCTCCCTTATTTGATCGAGTCAACCGGAACTATATTTTTGTGGATATTGAGGGATGCCTAACAGCTTTCCCTCGAGATAACTTGAACCCTTACCTATAATCTCAACAGTTTCGCAGAGTACTATAAGTTGTAATTTATTTCGTCTTGTGTAAAATAGGGTGCAACAACATGGCGACTCTACTGGGGATACTTCAGTTTCTAATCACAGTGGACTTGATCAATTACTTGAGGGATTACAGGTTCTCTGATACTCCAACTTCTATTCTTTCTGTCACATGCTTCAAGTCATATATTTACTGCTTCAAGTTTTATACTCTTTGTTTCAAGCTGTATATTCATTGCTTTAAGTTGCATATTCTTTGTTTCAAGTTGTATATTCTTTGTCGCATGCTTAAAGTAGTCTATTCTTTGTCACGCACTTCAAGCAGTATATTTTGTTATGCGCTTCAAGCGGTATATTCTTGTTATGCCTTTCAAGCGGTATATTCTTTGTCATATGCTTTAAGTGGTATATTCTCTGTCATCTGTTTCAAGCGGCGTATTCTCTGTCATGCTCATGTTGTATATGCTCCCCACATATCTAAGTTGTATATTCTTGTTTACCCTCAAAAACAGAGAACAATTAAATTTATAAGTGGTTTTAAGGATACGTGGATTTATTCAATACAAACGGTAAAGATTGCTAGAATAAACAAATAAGAGATGTAATAAATTATCAAACCTCTTGAAATAAAGGAGGGTGACTATGGACTCGAGGGCAGCCTCAATGAATAATCAAACCCCCCTTTATATAGTAAGGGAGTCCTACTCTAGGTACAATTTCATAAAAGGCAAAACAACTTCCGTTTAACTAATCATCGAATTTCCGCCGGTACGTGCCAAGATCCACGTCGCGATACCCAGCTGGTCAGGGATATCACGGCCTCCCATTAATCATGTTCGGTTGCCTAATAATGCTCTCTGAATGCTTTTAAGATTTGGACCGATACCAGGGTCACGACCCTGATATTCTCGAGGGTGGGCGTCGTGCCCCCAAAACATGTGTCGATGAGTCCCTTACCTCGATTTCGGCTCCTTGTCATCACGTCCCTTACTCGATTTATTTTACCAAAAATCGGGCTGTCTCATGGGTCCGGTTTCATCCGTATACAGATAGTCCCCTCGTTTCTTGGAGAGTAAGTTTTACAGAAACGACGAGGAACGACATGAGTTCTTCGATCTCTTCTCCAACACGCTGCGACACGAAATGATAAAGAAACTGCAATGTCCCATCAGAAGCATCATAATGACCCCAACGCATGTCAGTCGTCAGCAGGCCACTCCTGGATGTGAAACGGCGCGAAGCCCTATAAATACCTCTTCTTTCATTCATCTTTTACTTTTGACCAAGTTTCTATCTTCGATAATTCAAGATATCATTACCTTCCTTCATTCTTCAATATTCTTACCTTCGTTCTTCAAATTGCAACCTTTCTTTTACCCCTCACTTAAGCCAGTGTTCTTGATTTTCTTAGCAAGTTCTCACCCTTCATCTTCTCATTCTCCTTCATACCTTCAAACCTTTTTATACAGATAAAAAAAATGGCAAAGACTTCCAAGATCGTTCCCCAGAAAGATGCTCCTTCTTCTACACAGCCGACCACTGAGGTCAAAGAGACCGCTCCTGATGTGGTCATCCTCGAGAGGTCTGCTCCGAGCATACTGATGAATCAGTAGCCGAGCCCCTCTTGAAAATGTTCGGGGAGGGGGGGAGGGGTGTTCGGTTAATGATGAATTTAAGGTCGAAAAGACCTCTTCGGTTCAAGGCCGATGCGAGGTGGTGTCATTGTACATTTGCTCCATTACTAAGGCCGTTCTTCCTGCAGTTCGAAAAGACCGCGACTGGGTGGATAAGGATGTAGTGATTCTCGGGCCCGATGACGACATCACTACCCATGTTGAAGGATATCTGAGCATTTACACTTATCCCTTTACATTGGGCCCGGTGGACCCGGTCATCTTGGACTTTTGTAGGAGGTACGACATATGCATCTGCCAAATCCACCAATCACTGTGGAGGATCGTGATCCTCCTCTGATTCTTTCTGAACAAAATCGACTCATGTACGTTCACCATCGATCATCTACTCCGCCTGTATAGTCCCTGAATCTTAGGGGGGAAATGATAAAGCTTGTACGCCGGGCCAGCAAAGCCCCATTTGCAAGTATCGACGAGGACCAGAATTAGGGTTGGCAAGGACGCTTTATCCAGGTGAGGACCTATGACCTGATACCTGCCGAGTGGAGGCCGTTCCCCGAGAAGTGAAACGTATCACGTAACTATAACTCCTTTAAAACATTGATTTTATGTTTTATCTTCACTTTTATAATCGGTGTTTGTTGTGGTGCAACCCTCGCTCGAGTCCCAAACGCCATTCCTCGACTCAAAGAGTGGATCGGATGCATTTGTTCACAGATTCCTTATGTCGAACGCTCATGGCACGAGCTCTCGAAGGGCCGCTGGGAGGCCCGTTCTCACGGTAAGATTCCACTCTCCGAGTAAGTAGCACTAGACTTTCTTTTTCAATACTATGTCCTCATTTCTTCTCTTCTTTTTTGCAGGCTTGCCTAAGACCATCGAGCTTAGGCCCTTGGTAAGGGGCGAGGACCTGGCCGATGATCGTTCTTCTTCGGGGCATCCTGGAGCCATAGCAGGAGAGAATAAAAGGAGGAGGGCCCCGAGTTCCTCGAGCTCAAAGAAGAAGAAACCGAGGAGAAGGTTGGCTGGTAAGCCAAAGGAAAGATCCAGCTCCCGAGTGCCTGATTTGAACTCACTCTTCTGGCTAAGGGACGAGCTCGAGGAGGAATATCTTTTTGTGGCCCGCGAGTCATCCGTTCCCGAGGAACAGATGGCAACCTAGGGGGAAACAATGGAGGCTAATCCCCCTCAAGTTCACGAGGCTGGTACATAGGTGAGGGTCGATACCTCTCGAATCGTGGGATCTGCCCAGTGTTATAGAAATTTTAGGATCGCCCTCATTCACAGAGTCCATGTTTGATGAAGCCCGAGCGACGAAGGAGCGATCCAATGAAGGGGCTCATGGAGCGGACGATCCCCTTCGATGCTTCTTGGATGGTGTAGACTCAACCGCCCTAGAAGACTTCTTCGGGTTGATGAATGCACAGTCTTTCGCTCAATCTTTGATGAGTGCACAACATTTCGGGCCCAGTCAGGGCAACAGGGGACCCACCAGCATGGTCGACCTGGAGGGAGATTCCAGCAGCAGCGGAGGCCCCTATGCCCTAAGTGTGGAAGGATGCATTTTGGGGTCTGCCTCATAGACGTACATATATGCTACGGGTGCGATATTAGGGGTCACATTCAGAGGGATTGCTGCTCGTCCCACCGGATCATGGGCAAAGGTGCGGCGAAGCCAGTTAGTTCTGCAGCTACTACATCCACAACACCTCCTCCAGCTCGAGGCACCCCAGCACCCGCAGGGCGTGATGCAGCTAGAGGTGATGCACAGAGTTCGGGAGGACCCAGCAAATTTTATGCTATGCGGAGGCGTCGAGATTCAGAGGCTTCTCCAGATGTTGTCACAGATATATTGATTTTCCAATCCCATGATGTATATGCTCTTATTGATCTCGGTTCCACGTTGTCCTATGTCACTCCTTATGTTGCTATGAAATAGAGGAGATGTATTTGGGGGCTGCTAAAGAAAGTGTCTAAACATATTCAGGGACCATGGTTGGTCACTGGGGACTTCAGCTTCATGAGTCGTTCTCTGTATCTACTCTGGTTGGCGAGTCTATTGTGGTCGCGAAGGTTTATAGGGATTGTGTTGTCACAGTGCGTGGTCGGGACACCCTGGCTGATCTCATTGAATTGGGGATGGTTGATTTTGATGTAATAATGGGGATGGACTGGCTTTATTCATATTTTGCTAAGCTTGATTGTCGAACCAGGACTGTTAGGTTTGAATTTCCAAATCAGTCGGTGATTGAATGGAAGGGGAATGATGTGGTACCGAAGGGTAGGTTTATTTCTTACCTTAAGGCCACGAAGATGATTAAAAAGGGGTGTATCTACCATTTGGTTCGGGTTACGGACATAGATGTTGAGGCACCTACACTTGAGTCTGTGCTTGTTATGAGTGAATTTCTTTAGGTCTTTCCGTATAAGCTCCTTGGGATCCCACCAAATAGGGATATTAATTTCGGGATTGATGTGATGTCGGGCACGCAGCCTATATCTATTCTACCCTACAGAATGGCACTAGCAGAATTGAAGGAGCTAAAAGAACAATTGAAGGATTTGTTAGAGAAGGATTTCATCCGGCCGAGTTTGTCGCCTTAGAGCTCACCGGTCCTCTTTGTAAGAAAGAAATATAGGTCATTAAGGTTGTGTATTGACTTTCAGCAGCTCAACAAGGTCACGATCAAGAATAGGTACCTACTGCCAAAGATAGATGATTTGTTTGACCAATTGCAGGGTGCTAAGTATTTCTTCAAGATTGATTTAAGATCTGGGTATCACCAATTGAAGATCAGGGAGTAGGATATTCTGAGAACAGCTTCCAGGACCTGGTATGGGCACTTCGAATTTCTGGTAATGTCTTTTGGGCTAACAAATTCCCCGGCAACTTTCATGGACCTTATGAATCGAGTCTTCAAGCCTTTTCTTGACTCCTTTGTGATAGTGTCCATTGACAATATTCTGGTATATTCATGACTCGAGAGGACCATGTCGATCATCTCAGGGCATTTCTATAGACTCTATATCAACACAAGTTGTATACGAAGTTTTTGAAATGTGAATTTTGGCTTGAATATATTACATTCTTGGGTCATGTCGTCTCCAGAGAAGGATATAAGGTTTATCCTAAAAAGATTGCAGCTGTGAAGAATTGGCCTAGACCTACAACTCCAATAGAGATTCGCAGTTTCTTGGGCTTAGCCGGGTATTATAGGAAATTTATGGAGGGGTTCTCCACTCTTGCCTCTCTGTTGACTAAATTGACGTAGAAGGCGATTAAGTTCCAATAGCCAGATACTTGTGAAAGGAGCTTCCAAGAGTTGAAATCAAGATTAACTACGACACCGATGTTGACCCTACCAGAGGGTACAGATGGGTTTGTGGTATATTGTGATGCTTCAAGAATCGGACTTGGGTGTGTATTAATGCAACATGACAAGGTGATAGCTTATGCTTCTAGGCAACTCAAGAATCATGAAAGGAACTATCCAACACATGACTTAGAGCTTGCGGCAGTGGTATTTGCATTTAAGATTTGGTGTCATTATCTATGTGGGGTCCATGTGGATATATTCACGGACCATAAGAGCCTCCAATACATTTTCAAATAGAAGGAATTGAATCTAAGGTAGAGAAAATGGCTTGAGTTACTCAAGGAATACGACATTGATATTTTGTATCATCCGGGAAAGGCTAACGTTGTAGCGGATGATCTTAGTCGAAAATCTATGAGCAGTTTGGCTCACTTGGAGGCATATCAAAGGCTGTTGGAGAAGGAGGTTAATCGGTTGGCTAGTTTGGGAGTTCGTCTTGCGGATTCTAGTGAAGTAGGAGTGATTGTGCAAAATAGGGCTGAATCATCACTTGTTGTGGAAGTCAAGGAAAAGCAGTACAGTGACCCATTGTTGGTACAGTTGAAGGAGGGGAATCATAAATATAAGACCATGGCCTTTTCTCTTGGCATAGATGAAGGTACACTAAGGTACCAAGGGCAAATATGTGTTCCAAATATGGATGGTCTCCGGGAAAGAATCATGATTGAGGCTCACACTTCTAGGTATTTCGTGCACCCGGGCTCTACAAATATTTACCATGAACTTAAGGAAGTCTACTAGTGGAATGATATGAAGAGGATTGTAGCGGACTTTGTGGAAAGATGTCCAAATTGTCAACAAGTAAAGGCCAAACACCAACGGCCCGGTGAGTTGGCACAGAACATAGAAATTCCAATGTGGAAGTGGGAAATGATCAATATGGACTTTATGGTGGGACTACCTCGCGCGCCTCGTAAGTATGACTCGATTTGGGCGATTATGGATCGACTCATGAAATCAGCTCACTTCTTACCTATTAAGGCTACCGACACATCAAACAGTATGCTCAGATGTATATCGAGAAAATAGTCAGGTTGCATGGCACTCCAGTTTCTATTATCTCGGATCGAGGGGCATAGTTCACAACCAACTTTTGGAAGAAATTTCAGCAAGGTTTGGGTACTCATGTGAATTTTAGTACAACCTTTCACCTACAGACTGGTGGGCAGGCAGAGCAGACTATTCAGACGCTTGAGGATATGTTGCGCGCTTGTGTTCTTGACTTCAAGGGTACCTGGGATGATCATTTGCCACTCGTAGAATTTGCCTACAACAACAGTTATCATGCTAGTATTCAGATGGCACCGTTCGAGGCTTTATATGGAAGGAGATGTAGGTCTCCCATTAGGTGGGGATAATTTTGGTATGGTTGGACTCCTAACGGAATAGGTGTTCGGAATTTGTGAGTTTGGTCGGGTTCTAAGGTTGTCACGACCCCAATATCCCCACCTTAGGATCTCGTGATGGAACCTAGTCTCTAAGACTAGGTAAGCCTAACATTCATTGATAGTTTAACAAGATTTAACAACTAAGATAATAAGATAATTCGTTAAAACTCATAATAACTCAAAACAGAACATCTGTAACATAATTCCCAAAACCGATGGAACTGAGTCATAAGCCCTACGAAATAATCTAAGAATCTCTAATACAACATTGTCTGAATAGAAGATAAATAGTAGTAAAAGTAATGACTGAAGGTGACTCCGAGGCCTGCAAGCGCCAAACAGGTATACCTTGAAGTCTTCGAAATGTATGGTCAAATCACTAATGCCTAGCCTGAGCTGAGTACACCACAATAGTACCCAGTATGTATCACGCCTAACCTCGATATAATAGTGATGAGGTCAGGTCAAGACACCTACTTGGATAAGAGAAACTGAACAAGGTATAGTATAGGCAAATAATGGAAGACGAGGAAATAAATGACTATAAAGTAGTTCAATAAAGTAAGCTAACAATGGAATTTAAAACAATAAAGGAACCAAGGAGTGAACACATGGTAAGAACATCAAGAATCAATACGGACGAGTACAAGTAGGGAAAATAAAGAGATAACAAAACTATTCAACCAACACGCCTCTTTAACATAGAATTTACAACAAGAATCACAACTGAGGTACTGCCTCATATCCACTTTTCACAATTCAAAATCACAACATTTCCTTATACCGCCGCGTGAGCCTTACATTAAGATATTTTGAAAAGATTTTATCCGAAATAGCTACACGCACTTTAGCCCTTTTATGTCGCCGCGTGACTTCAAGTAATTCTCTTACTAGCAACTTGCACATAAATTCCCTCCTTATGTCGCGCACACACATTAACCCATATCCTTATACCGCCGCATGCGCATCAATATCACAACACAATAACAACTCACACCACAAGTGCCCATATGCCACAACTTGCTAAAATCAACAATACCAAAGTTACCACAACGTATAGCCCAAGGCTCAATCACAATGTGAACAAGAATCTCCATAATAACAAAGTGAGTGAGAATTTCTCAACAAGGAAAAACATCTCAATAATCAACAACTTCAAACAAGAATAACCCGGCACTAAAGGAGGTGACATAACAATAAGGGAGATAGCAAAGGCAACTAAGGCATATAAGAGCATGTTTGACAATAAGAGATAGAGCAGGTGATACAACATCAAGTAAAGCATGTAAGAAAAATTTAACAATGGAAGATCTAACATGATATTTCAACTTCTAATTAGATAGAGTCTAAACCGGTCCAAATACCCCATATAAGACTGTGTATACACTCGTCACCTCATGCACACGTCTTTCACATAACCCAAATAACATAAATCAACCCAAGTCCTAAGGGGTAGTTCGCCCACAAAAAGTTAGGCAAGATGCTTACCTCAAACAAGCTAAATCAACCCACTAGTAAGTCTTTTTCGCGCAAATTCAACTTCGGATGGCTCGAATCTAGCCAAAATAACTTAATACCATAAATACAAATTATAGAAAATGATTTCGGATAATAAAATTGCAATCTTTAAAGAAAATCAAAAGGTCAACTCAAAAAGTCAACTCCGGGCTTGCACCTCAGAACCCGACCAAACTTACAAAATCTGAACACACATTCTGATACGAGTCCAACCATACAAAAATTACACAATTCCGACCTCAAATCGACCTTCAAATCCTCAATTTATAGTTTAAGAAAGTTTTCGCAAAATCCAATTTCTCCAACTCAAATCACTAATTAAATGATAAAAACAATGATGGAATCATGAATAATAAGCAAATCCGAGTAGGAAAAAAAAACACTTACCCCAATCCAATTCTTGAAAATCCCCTCCAAATTTGCCCAAAACTGAGCTCTCTAACTCAAAATATGAAAAATGGAATAAACCCTCGATTCACTC
>AWOL01S0098649.1:0-16020 GCA_000715115.1 Nicotiana otophora
ACTCTCCTTCTTTTTTGTAGATTAATTTGATAGGTACGGAGCTTATGAAAAGGGTCTCTTGGAGTGATCAATAACTAATTGAATTGTGTACCGAGGCTGATAACTGGATAGAATAATTTGAAGGTCTTCAGTTGGAAAAGGACGTTCTTGCAGAAGAGAAAGAAGCTTTGGAACAACAAATGAGAATGGCATCCGCTGAGCTAGCGGTTCTAAAAGATTCCTCTAGTCAAGATGAGAAGGATAAGGATAGACTGGAATTCTCTTTTGCTGAATAATTTTCCAAGGCTACTAAAGAGATAAGGGGTTTGAAAGAGATCCTTAATCAAAAAGAGGTTTACGCGGGTGAATTGGTTCAAATGCTTACCCAAGCTCAGGAAGGTCTCCGCGCCTTTAGAGATAAAATTCAGTTCCTTGAAAGTTCTCTTACTCATTTGAAGACAGCTTATGAAGCCTCGAAAGCAGAAAAAGAAAAGTTGAGAGCTGAAATTAATCAGTGGGAGAAGGACTATGAAGCCCTAGAGGATAGGTCATAGTTGGATGTTAGCTGGGATTTTTTGAACACTCGCCTCGAGACTTTAACTGAAGCCAGCCAAGAAGGTTTTGACCTTAACGCTGAGATTGCTAAGGCCAAATAAATAAAACAGACTCAGCAATGTCAAAGCTTTTCCACACCTGAAAATGAAGGTTCTAAGGGTGATGGAGATGGACTTGATCCTGGCAAAGCTGATGTTCACCCCTCTTCTCCCCAAGCTGATCCTTCTTCTCCTGTTGATAATGCTCCTTAGCTCTTCCCATTTTCTAGATTTTTTGTCTAAAGTGTTTGTTTGTTAGTTTTTGATTAGAACTCCCTTATATTTTTTGAGCAACTATTTGGGAAGGTTTTGCTACCCCTGTCTTTTTGGGGTTATGATATAAATATCTTTATTGCTTTTGCTGCATATTATGCTCGCTACCCTTTTAACTTTTACTTTTAATTCTTTTAATTTTTTACTTTCTTTTACTTTTACAAAAAACGATTTCCACCTACTTTTACTTTTACCTTTTAATTCCATATTTCTACTTTTCCTATTTTTTATTCCCATCCGAAATATAAAAAATATTTAATGTTTTTTTAATTTATTTTATTTTTTAAAAAAGATAAAAATAAAAATAAAAATAATATTAATAGCAATAATTGACCTTTTAAATTATTTTTAATTTTTACCCTATATATAAAAGAGTGTAACAAAGCTAAAAAATATATATTAAATATTTAAAAATATTTACATAGTAGAAGGTAATAAAAATTCAAATATAGTAAATAATTAGGTGCTCACAGCTACCCTCTTTGCTTGGAAACATGAAGAGTTATCAGGCAAAGACTAGGTGAGCCATGTGATTAATTTTTGACCAAACCATTATTCAAAAGGAAAAGAAATAAAAGATAGGGTGTAACCGAGTCCTGATTTTGGACAGCCTACATATCCCGGGTTATAGGGGAATCAAGTCAATTGTAATTCAAGGAGAATGGTGGAATGATGAGTTGATGAGTCGAGTGCGGTTCCGTCGAGGCTCCGGTCCGCGGATCTGCTATTATAAAAAAGAAACTAAACAAGCCTATCAGCTATGAGTTACCAGATTCCTATCTATGAGTCTTCTGAAATTTGATCTTGAGTCTTGACTGGTTCTTCATGTAGACTCTGATCTAAACCTTGATGCTCGCTAGCTGTAGGTGCTAGTTCATTGTTATATAGCTTCTTCTAATCAAAACGGGACTCCAATGATCGTGCCTTCAGTCATGTCTTGAGCATTCTACATCTTTTCAACTGCTTTTGCATTTTGGATTCACATATTTTTTCTTTTCTTTCATTCTGAGTTGAGACTTCTTCTTTTGGCCATCTCGAACCCTGTGCCTCGAGGTAAAACCTACTCAGACGCTAAAATAAATAAATGAACAAATTTTTCTGCCCTGGTTTGCACTAGGAAAATTTCGTGATTTATTGTAACAAAATTCTAAACTACTTCTTTATTGAAAGAAATAAAAGGTCGGGAATGGTGTACCCCGAAAAAAAATAGATACTAGGGAATTGAGACCCTATGTCTAAAATAAAAGAAACTAGGGAGTGGAGACCCTATATTGAAAAAGTGACTAAGGATTGGTGTACCCTGATACCGGTAAGAAAATATAACCAGGGGTTGATACCCTGCATTACGGAAAAAAATGTAATCAGAGGTTAGTACCCTATATTACTGAAAGGAAATGTAACCAGGGGATGGCACCCTATATTAATGAAAGGAAATGTAACCAGGGGATGGCACCCTGTATTACGGAAAAGAAATGTAACCAGGGGTTGGTGCCCTGTATTACTGAAATAAAAATGAATCCCCTGGGCGAAAAGATTCTACCTGGATTAAACTATGAAAAGCGAGTCTGGGCGAAGAGTACTTCTACCCAGAATCTGAGCTGGATCCCCCTAGCGTGGGTTAAGCTACCAAAAACAGCCCGGGTGAAGAGTACTTCTACCCAGAACTATGAGCTGGATCCCCCTAGGTGAAAAGATTCTACCTGGGTTAAGCTACGAAAAACAAGCCTTGGCGAAGAGTACTTCTACCCGAAACTATGAGCTGGATCTCCCTAGGCGAAAAGGTTCTACCTGGGTTAAGCTACAGAAAACAACCCGAGCGAAGAGTACTTCTACCCGGAACTATGAGCTGGATCCCTCTAGGCAAAAAGGTTCTACCTGGGTTAAGCTACAGAAAACAACCCGAGCGAAGAGTACTTCTACCCGGAACTATGAGCTGGATCCCTCTAGGCAAAAAGGTTCTACCTGGGTTAAGCTACGAAAAACAACCTCAGTGAAGAGTACTTCTACCCGGAACTATAAGCTGGATCCCTTAGGCGAAAAGGGTCTACCTGGGTTAAGTTACGTAAAATAACCTGAACGAATAGTACTTCTACCCGGAACTATGAGCTGGATCCCCCTAGGTGAAAAGGTTCTACCTGGGTTAAGCTACGTAAAACATCCTGGACGAAGAGTACTTTCACCCGAAACTTTGAGCTGGATCCCCCTAGGCAAAAATGTTCTACCTGGGTTAAGCTACGTAAAACAACCGGAGCGAAGAGTACTTCTACCCGGAAACTATGAGCTGGATTCCCCTAGGCGAAAAGGTTCTACCTGGGTTAAGCTACGAAAACCAGTCTGGGCGAAGAGTACTTCTACCCGGAAACTATGAGCTGGATCCCCCTTGGCGAAAAGGTTCTACCTGGGTTAAGCTACGAAAACAGCCTGGGCGAAGAGTACTTCTACCCGGAACTATGAGCTGGATCCCCCTAGGCGAAAAGGTTCTACCTGGGTTAAGCTACGAAAAATAGCCTGGGCGAAGAGTACTTCTACCCGAAATTTTGAGCTGGATTCCCCTAGGCGAAAAGGTTCTACCTGGGTTAAGCTATATAAAACAACCTGAGCGAAGAGTACTTCTACCAAGAACTATGAGCTAGATCCCCCTAGGCGAAAAGGTTCTACCTGGGTTAAGCTACGAAAATGAGAGGTATGAGCAGTAGTGATGCATGATAAAAATAAAGGAAAGTGGAGATTTTGAGGAAACTTACCTTTGGTGACATTTGTCCTTTAGGAATCGCCATTCTGCACTGCTTTGTTCCTACTGCAAACAAAGAAAAATCATGAGTGTTCAAAGTGATAGTCAGTTTGTGGCCTTGATGTCCTTACCGAGGTTGGGTGCCTTTTCAAAGTATCAGTTTTTAGGAAAATAAGTATTACCAGAATATACACAAAAATAATAATATAGGATGAATATAGACACAAATAACACTAAAAATCAGAGAATCGAACTAATTTCGTCCGATTTAAGGAAATCTGAAAACCCTAATTTTAGGGTATGTAAGAATCAACAAAAGATACACAAATATCGTACTTACAAATAGAGCAAAATGATGAATAGACAGAATATCATAAAAGTCAAGAATTTGAACAGATTTTGGTTCGATCTTTATGAGATCTGCTTGCCATGTTTAGGCAAGCAGTGCAGAAAAGTAACCAGTACCAAAGAGAGGCCGTATATGGCAAAGAAACACCATGGAATCCCATATTGGGTGGGATTAGGAGAGATTTTAGGGGGGCGGCAGCTAGGGTTCTTAGGAGGGAGAAGGAAGGTGAGGATATGAGGGCGGCGGACGGTGAGAAATGGGGATTAGGGTTGGGTGTTTGGGGTAATTAAAAGAGAGGGTGTGATATGGGCCGTTGATCTCAGAGATCAATGATCATGATTAAAATGTGGTTGAGTCGGGTGGTTAAAACGAGTCGCGATCGGGTTATGGGGTTGGGTTAATTGATTTGGGCTGGGGGTTATTTGGGCTAGGTTATTAGATTTTGGGCCAGCGATTGGTCCGAAAAATAAGTAGGATTTTAGGCTAGTTTTTAAATACCTAATATTTAATAAAAATAATTTATAAAAGTAATTAATAAATAATAAAAATATTATTTGTGTACTAAAATAATTAAAAATAATTACTTAATATTATAAAATATAGAAAGTCATTTTTCGCATAAATAATGTAATTATACATGAATATGGGCTATTATTGCAAAAATATGCGATTAGCCCTAAAATGCAAATGTAATCATAAAACATGCACTGAAAGGTATTTAAAATATCATGTTGGTATAAATGATAAGTTTAGATTATTAAATCATCATAAAAATAATTTACAGCATAATTACTTGATGTTTATTTAATAAAAATGCATAAATAAATCGATTTAAAGCCTTTTAAAATTATGAAAAATTATGAAACAAAGCTTGTATAGGTTTATAAACTAAATGATAATGTAAATATACTATTGTGAAAGTGTATATATATTTTAAAAATATGAGGGAAAAATTGGGTGTCAACAGCTGCCCCTCTTTATCCGGGAATGATGAAAGAATTGTTGGGTAAAGAAATGATGACCGATTTTGACTGAATGGAGTGATTTGGAAAAATATAGGCCGAACTCCAATTTCTGAGTTTCCTACATATCCCTATTTTTACGAAAATCAGGTCGTGTGTAGTTCTGGATCCAACGGTGGAATAAGGCGATGGAGTTGTTATAGGAACGGACAAGCTCTTCTGGATAGGATGATATCGTAATTGTGAATGGATGTACCTTGTAATGTTTATGGATATTTGAACAGTTATCAGATGGGAATGGGTAACGGACGATGGTTGGTTACGTTTGAAATAATTGCAGGATGTGAACGTTGAACGGAAACCGGAGCGAAGATTGCTCCCGTTAGGAGAACGGTTACTTCCTGGATTACCTACAAAACTTAAAACACAATGCATGCAAGTATATATGGATTATTGCGAGAATTTAAACATGATGAAAATTCTCTTTGGACCATGAAATCTATCTTTGGACGATGGGGATGGTGTCCTTAGACCATGATGTCATGGGACATGAATTGCGTGATAGGGGATTCGCAGGCCATGAAATGATGTTCTCGGGACATGAAAATGGTGCTTCTGAACTATGACGCCTTTGAATAATGATGTGCGATATTGAGAGATTCTGAGGCCATGGCATGGTGTCTTCCGGCTATCAGGATGATGCCTTCGGACTATGACGCCTTTGAACAAAAATGGCGGTATTTTAGACCATGAGATGCAAAGATATGACGTTTGGTTATGCGAAGCGAAACAAGATAGAGCTTAGTCTTGTGTAAGATCGGGGGCAAAGCTTAGCCCCGAGAAAAATAGAAAATAATGCTAGATTTCAAGTAGCATAGCATTTGGTGTTATGCAAGGAAAGGCAGAGCTTAGCCTTATGCAATTAGGGAGGCAATTCTTAGCCTCATGCGAAATGGCAGACAATGCTTAGTCTCATGCAAGGAGGAAGTAGGTCTTAGCCTTATGCAAGATGGGAGACAATGCTTAGTCTCATGCAAGAGGAGGCAGGGCTTAGCCTCATGCAAGGGGGAGACAATGCTTAGTCTCGTGCAGGGGAAGGCAATGCTTAGCCTTATGCAATTGAGGAGGCAGGGCTTAGCCTCATGCAAGCGGGAGGCAATGCTTAGTCTCATGCAGGAGAAGACAATGCTTAGCCTTATGCAATTGAGGAGGCATGGCTTAGCCTCATGCAAAGGTGGAGACAATTCTTAGTGTCATGCTAGGGAAGGCAATGCTTAGCCTTATGCAATTGAGGAGGCATGGCTTAGCCTCATGCAAAATAGAGACAATGCTTAGTCTCATGCAGGGGAAGGCAGTGCTTAGCCTTATGCAATTGAGGAGGCATAGCTTAACCTCATACAAGTGTGTAGACAATGCTTAGTCTCATGCAGGGGAAGGCAGTGCTTAGCCTTATGCAATTAAGGAGGTAAGTCTTAGCCTCATGCAAGATGGAGACAATGCTTAGTATCATGCAGGGAAAGGCAGTGCTTAGCCTTATGCGATTAAGGAGGCAGGGCTTGGCCGCATGCAAAATGGAGACAATGTTTAGTCTCATGCAATGAACAGATAATAAGTGATAGCAGAGTATTTCTTAGCTGGAGATATGTTTGCCTTTGGGAGTTTTGTCGTTATGAAGATAGTGATCCTGAGGTGTGCACGTATTTGCGAATATTCCTTATTCTTGCATCCAAAGGAAAATCGTGAGTTCTATGGGGAAGGCTGGTTCATGCCTTTGCCTACTTGCTTTGCCTTGCTCTGCATCGAAATCCTGCTCTAGTTACCACGGGTATTATCTGGCTATTTCATAAAAATAAAGTTTTCGAAAATATGCATGCATATGATGAATGTAGTTATTTAAAATACTTTAGTATGCAACTTCCTTAGAAAATGTGCGTGACACTTTAGAGACATTACGACTTCCTTAGAATTTTGAGGGTCCTCCTCACAATTCTGCCCCAGTTTACTTAGGCGATTCTCTGACCGTTCTGCATATGATAACGTTGGCTGGACTTGCTCCGGAATTTTGAGGGTCCTCCTCAAAATTCTTCCCCAGTTTCTGGTTATGGGGAAAATGAAAATTTTATTGAATTGTGACCGAACATACAGGGCTGCCTACGTATCCCCTCTTAAATGAGAATCAGGTCGAGCGTAGTTCAGTTACATCAGATGAAGAAATGCGAACATTCTAAAAATAATATCTTTTAACTACGTCTGAATTGATAGGCTTTGGCCAAACCTCTCCGTCCATTTCTGTGAGTATGAGTGCTCCTGCTGTTAGTACTCTGTGAACTATGTAGGGCCCTTTCCAATTGGGCGAAAATTTCCCTTTGACTNGAGGAAGTAGGTCTTAGCCTTATGCAAGATGGGAGACAATGCTTAGTCTCATGCAAGAGGAGGCAGGGCTTAGCCTCATGCAAGGGGGAGACAATGCTTAGTCTCGTGCAGGGGAAGGCAATGCTTAGCCTTATGCAATTGAGGAGGCAGGGCTTAGCCTCATGCAAGCGGGAGGCAATGCTTAGTCTCATGCAGGAGAAGACAATGCTTAGCCTTATGCAATTGAGGAGGCATGGCTTAGCCTCATGCAAAGGTGGAGACAATTCTTAGTGTCATGCTAGGGAAGGCAATGCTTAGCCTTATGCAATTGAGGAGGCATGGCTTAGCCTCATGCAAAATAGAGACAATGCTTAGTCTCATGCAGGGGAAGGCAGTGCTTAGCCTTATGCAATTGAGGAGGCATAGCTTAACCTCATACAAGTGTGTAGACAATGCTTAGTCTCATGCAGGGGAAGGCAGTGCTTAGCCTTATGCAATTAAGGAGGTAAGTCTTAGCCTCATGCAAGATGGAGACAATGCTTAGTATCATGCAGGGAAAGGCAGTGCTTAGCCTTATGCGATTAAGGAGGCAGGGCTTGGCCGCATGCAAAATGGAGACAATGTTTAGTCTCATGCAATGAACAGATAATAAGTGATAGCAGAGTATTTCTTAGCTGGAGATATGTTTGCCTTTGGGAGTTTTGTCGTTATGAAGATAGTGATCCTGAGGTGTGCACGTATTTGCGAATATTCCTTATTCTTGCATCCAAAGGAAAATCGTGAGTTCTATGGGGAAGGCTGGTTCATGCCTTTGCCTACTTGCTTTGCCTTGCTCTGCATCGAAATCCTGCTCTAGTTACCACGGGTATTATCTGGCTATTTCATAAAAATAAAGTTTTCGAAAATATGCATGCATATGATGAATGTAGTTATTTAAAATACTTTAGTATGCAACTTCCTTAGAAAATGTGCGTGACACTTTAGAGACATTACGACTTCCTTAGAATTTTGAGGGTCCTCCTCACAATTCTGCCCCAGTTTACTTAGGCGATTCTCTGACCGTTCTGCATATGATAACGTTGGCTGGACTTGCTCCGGAATTTTGAGGGTCCTCCTCACAATTCTGCCCCAGTTTACTTAGGCGATTCTCTGACCGTTCTGCATATGATAACGTTGGCTGGACTTGCTCCGGAATTTTGAGGGTCCTCCTCACAATTCTGCCCCAGTTTACTTAGGCGATTCTCTGACCGTTCTGCATATGATAACGTTGGCTGGACTTGCTCCGGAATTTTGAGGGTCCTCCTCAAAATTCTTCCCCAGTTTCTGGTTATGGGGAAAATGAAAATTTTATTGAATTGTGACCGAACATACAGGGCTGCCTACGTATCCCCTCTTAAATGAGAATCAGGTCGAGCGTAGTTCAGTTACATCAGATGAAGAAATGCGAACATTCTAAAAATAATATCTTTTAACTACGTCTGAATTGATAGGCTTTGGCCAAACCTCTCCGTCCATTTCTGTGAGTATGAGTGCTCCTGCTGTTAGTACTCTGTGAACTATGTAGGGCCCTTTCCAATTGGGCGAAAATTTCCCTTTGACTTCATCTTGATGCGGGAAGATCCGCTTCAGAACCAGCTGCCCCAGTGCGAACTATATAGGTTTGACCCTTTTGTTAAAAGCTCTGGACATCCTATTCTGATAGAGTTGACCATGACACACTACATTCATTATTTTTCCGTCAATGAGAGCTAATTGTTCATAGCGGCTTCTTATCCATTCTGCATCACTGAGTTCAGCTTCTTATATAATTCTTAAAGAAAGAATTTCAACCTCGGCAGGAATGACAATTTCGGTACCGTAGATCAGCAAATAGGGAGTTGCCCCGGTTGATGTGCGGACTGCGGTACGGTACCCCAATAAGGAAAATGATAACTTCTCGTTCCATTGCTTGTGGTTGTCTATCATCTTCCTCAGTAGTTTCTTGATATTCTTATTTGCGGCCTCCACGGCTCTATTCATTTGAGGCATGTATGCTGCGGAATTCTTGTGCTTGATTTTGATGGTCTCGCACATAGCTTTCATTAGGTCACTGTTGAGATTGGCAGCGTTGTCGATGATGATGGACTCTGGAACCCCGAATCGGCAAACAATACGATCTCTGACAAAATCTGCAACGACTTTCTTGGTTACAACTTTGTAGGATGCAGCTTCGACCCATTTTGTGAAGTAGTCTATGGCCACTAAAATGAACCTGTGCCCGTTTGAAGTGGTGGGCTCGATTGGTCTGATGACATCCATTCCCCAAGCGGCAAAAGGCCTAGGTGCACTCGTTGTATTGAGTTCATTTGGCGGCACCCATATTATATCTGTTTGTATTTGTCACTGATGACATTTCTGGACATACCTGATGCAGTATGTTTCCATAGTCATCCAAAAAGGACCTGCCCTCAGTATCTTCTTGGCTAAAACAAAACCATTCATGTGTGGTCCGCAAGTTCCAGAGTGTATCTCTTCGAGCAGTTTGGAAGCTTCCTTGGCATTAACATACCGTAATAACCCTAGTTCTAGAGTCCTTATGTACAAAATTCCTCCAATTTGGAAAACAATGGTTGGACATTCTTCAGAGCGTTCGCTTTTTAGTATGATTTGCATGCTACGTGTACTCTCCTTTTGCCAAGTACTCCTTGATATCATGGAACCATGGATTCCTGTCTGCTTCTTCTTCAACATGAGCGCAGTAAGCTGGCTGATAATGAATCCTTACTGGAATGGGGTCGATGAAATTCTTTTTCAGATGCTGTATCATGGAGGACAAAGTGGCTAATGCGTCTACGAACTCATTCTGGATTCTCGGGACATGTCTAAACGCTATCTTCATGAACCTCTTCATCATCTCTTCCACATGATATAGATATGGTAATATCTTGGTATTCTTTGTAGCCATTCTCCCTGCACCTGATGTACCAGAAGATCTGAATCACCAATTACCAGTAATTCCCGGATACTCATGTCAACGGCCAAATTGAGCCCCAATATGCAAGCCTCATATTCTGCCATATTATTGGTGCACAGAAATCTGAGTTTTGCGGATATCGAATAATGTTGACCTATTTCTGACACCAAAACGGCTCCAATACCCACTCCCTTTAAGTTTGCGGCTCCATCAAAAAACATTCTCCATCCGTCGTAGGCTTCGGCGATATCTTCTCCTACGAATGATACTTCTTCATCAGGAAAATATGTTTTTAGGGGTTCGTATTCTCCTCCTACAAGATTTTCCACAAGATGATCCGCTAATGCTTGTCCCTTAACCGCCTTCTGAGTCACATAGATGATGTCAAATTCACTCAACAATATCTGCCATTTTGCCAGCTTCCCTGTAGGCATGGGTTTCTCGAAGATGTACTTTAGAGGATCCATCCTTGATATGAGATATGTGGTATAGGCACAAAAGTAGTGCCTCAGTTTCTGGGCTATCCAGGTCAAAGCACAGCAGGTGTGTTCCAGCAAAGAATACCATGCTTCGTAGGGTGTGAACATCTTACTCATAAAGTATATGGCATGTTCTTTCCTTCCCGTGTTGTCCCAAGACACAACCGAAAGCCCCATCTAATACGGAGAGATAGAGTAGCAGTGGTCTTCTAGGTTCTAGCGGAACCAGGACTGGCGGTGTGGACAAATATTCTTTGATTCTGTCAAAGCTTTCAGATCACAGATCATGGTTGATTGTGCTATGAAGCGGATGATGTAATTAAGACGTCCCAAGAAGCTCATCACGTCTTTCTGGTTCTTTGGAGGTGGCAAATCCTGGATAGCCTTGACCTTTGATGGGTTTAGCTCAATTCCTCGGCGGCTGATGATAAATCCTAACAACCTTCCTGCGGGGACCCCGAAGGCACATTTTGCGGGATTCAATTTCAAATTGTACCTCCGAAGCCGATCAAATAATTTCCTCAAGTCTGCTATGTGATCTGTACTCTTCTTGGATTTGATGATGATGTCATCCACATATACCTCTATCTCCGTGTGTATCATATCATGGAACATAGTTGTCATGGCCCTCATATAAGTGGCTCCAGCATTCTTCAGACCAAACAACATTATTTTATAGTAGTACACCTCTCACGGTGTAATACAAGCTGTATTTCGGCATCCTCTTCATCCATCCAAATCTGATGATATCCCGCGAAGCAATCCACAAAGGATTGGAGTTCATGCTTGGCACAATTGTCGATATGTATGTGTATGTTGGGTAACAGAAAATCATCTTTGGGACTTGCTCTGTTTAGGTCTTGATAATCGACGTATACTCTGACTTTCCCATCCTTCTTCGGAACGGGCACGATGTTAGCCAACCAAGTTGGATATTTAACCATTCTGAGAACCTTAGCTTTGATCTGCTTTGTGACTTCTTCTTTGATTTTCAAACTCATATCTGGCTTGAACTTTCTGAGCTTCTGCTTTACCGGCGGACACATTGGATTGGTAGGTAGCTTATGAGCCACTATAGATGTGCTCAAACCAGTCATATAATCATAAGACCATGCTAAAATATCCTCATATTCTTTCAGGAAACGTGTGTATTCTTCTTTTTCTGATGGTAACAAGTGAATGCTTATGCGAGTTTCTTTGACTGTTTTGGAATCTCCCAAATTAACTATCTCAGTTTCGTCCAAGTTAGACTTAGGCTTGGTCTCAAAATCTTCAACTTCTCTAACAATTTCCTCAGGTATTATATCCTCTTCTTCTATTTCTTTCGAGTCACTATCCTTATGTTGCGATGTCTCATTACATGTCACAGTTGTTGGTTCATCACAATAAGAAATAGTAATGTTGTAGAGAGAAAAATGTAAAGAATAGTAATAAATAATAAAATAGCAAACCATT
The DNA here is from genome assembly GCA_000715115.1 of Nicotiana otophora. Classification (NCBI taxonomy): domain Eukaryota; kingdom Viridiplantae; phylum Streptophyta; class Magnoliopsida; order Solanales; family Solanaceae; genus Nicotiana; species Nicotiana otophora. The sequence continues at coordinate 12,127 of AWOL01S0098649.1, forward strand.
GATAATTATCAAGATGTCAAACAAAAGCGATTTTTAATGATTCAAACAAATGTTTCAAAACAAAATGCTGAAAATGTTTTTAAAATGCTCATAAGAATTGTTTTTAAAATAAATGACACTAGCAGTGAGACTACCCGGGAACTCAGCGGGCCCTTGATGGTGTGGCAGTATGGTTCCTGAGAACAGCTTCCTTCTCCACTGTCTAGATGACGAGGCCTTCTTCCTCCTCCTCCTCAACTATTACACTGCAGTTCATGTCTTCATCTTCTAAGAATAGATTCCTTAAACCAGCTAGCGCTTCATCTTCTTCGGATCCCCACATCATATCAGCATGATGGAAGGATTGGCTCAAATATGGTATCGGCTTCTCGAGAGGGTAATAAGGACCACGCCATAGTGGTGACCAATTCTGATACTCGTGCCAGGTGTATTGATATCCCAGTCCAAAGGTCGTGCCGTGATGTTTTAACTGTATTAGTTTGGTTATCCCTTGGAGATTCTTGCTGAGACCCTTGCCGGGTTCATACCCTGTCCATGCCAATATGCTTTCTATTTTTCTACTCCACCATTTGTCCTTCTCGATCACGTTAACACGCTCAATGAGACAGTCTAGTTGGTGTAAATAGGGTTACTCCCCCTAACTTCCTTCTATTTTCCACAACTGGGACAGTCTAGTTTGTGTAAATAGGGTTACTCCCATCTCCATGAATGATCACCTCCTGATGATTCCATTCGAACTTCACAGCCTGATGGAGAGTGGACGCTACAGCCCCAACGACGTGTATCCAAGGTCGTCCTAATAGAAGATTGTATGAGGCGGATATGTCAAGCACTTGGAATTCAACCTCAAACCAAGTTGGACCCATTTGTAAGCAGAGATTGGTTTCTCAGATTGTGGCCCTTTGAGACCCATCGAACACTTTTACGTTCATTGTTCCTACTCGTATCTCATGCAAACTTTTACCTAACCTCTTCAAAGTAGTCAATGGGAAGATGTTGAGACTTGAACCCCCATCTATCAAGACCCTAGCAATGAATTTGTCTTCACACTGCACTGTGATATGTAGTGCCCTGTTGTGATTCAACCCTTTCGGCGATATTGCATCTTCGTGGAAAGTGATCTTATGACTTTCCAATACTTGTCCTACCATGTTGTCCATCTCTCCACTGGTAATGTTGTTGGGTACATAAGCCTCATTCAACACTTTCATCAACGCGTTCCTATGTGCCTCAGAATTTTGCAGTAGTGATAGAATGGATATTTGAGCAGGAGTGTTGTTCAAATGATCAACCACAAAATACTCCCTTACTTGCACCTTTCTCCAAAGATCACCCGGGCCAGTTTCAATGATAGGCTGCCTGGAAGCGGCTTCGTTACTTGTTCCCCCCAAATGCTCGGGCGTGTAAACCCTACCAGTTCTGGTCATACCTTGTGCTACACCAGTTTCTTTCCTTTTCCCCTTTCCTTTCCTTCTTGATTCTGCAGTATAGTCCCAGGGCACAACATTGGAATTAAAGGATGGTGTGGGTGCTATCATTATGGTGAATGGTGTGGTCACTTCTACTTCGAACGGAGTTGGCGTGGCTGAGGGCGTTGTTACTTCAACCTCAAACGGAGTCGGTGCGGCTACCTCAACTTCAATCAGTGGCTGTATCTGTACCGAAATAGGCGTGAGAGTGACTGGAGGCATTTTGGGATCATTCTCTTCTCGAATGAGCCCAATTGACCCCTCCGGGTCCCATTCTTCATCAGTTTCTATCACATTTACCCCCCTCGCCCCTGTAATACGAGAGGGGATTGTTGCAGACGTTAGGTGCAGTCTCCTTTGCCTGTATAACTTTGGTATCAATCAGTGTCTGGATCTTATCCTTCAGAGTGCGGCATTAATCAATCGTGTGACCCTTCATGACCGAATGGTAGGCACATGTCTTATTCAGATTGACCCATTAAGAGGAATTTTCCATGGAAACAGCGGGAATGGGAGTGACATAACCGACAGCTTTCGATCTCTCATACAACTGGTCAATAGGTTCGGCAATAGGAGTGTATTGTCTGGGCGGCCTACGATCGAAATTTGGCCTGGGTTTTTGGTAGTTTTGCAGGCTGGTGGTGAGTGGTAATATGCTGGCAAAATTTTATATGTGTGGTAGGCGGTAGCGGGTTATTTATATCTAGGAGATGAAGGCTAATATGTGGGTGGAGGTGTTTGGTATATGAGAGGAGACTTCGGACCTTGGGCTAAAATCACAGTCCTTACTTCCTTCTTTTTAGATATACCCCCCCGACTGCAAGGCTTTGTTCGTAGCCTGGAGTGCCTCGAAATTTGTTACCATCCCGCTTTTGATTCCCTCTTCTATTCTTTATCCCAATTTCTTGATGTCGGAGAATTTATGATTTTCAATAACCATCAACCTCTCATAATATTGCGGATCCTAGGCCCAGACAAATAATTTGTTCATTTGTTCTTCTTCCAATGCTGGCCTTACTTTTGCAGCCTCTGATCTCTACCGAGTAGCATACTTGCGGAAATTTTCTGTCAAATTCTTCTTAAGATTCTGGATATAGAAGATGTCTGGTGCATTCTCTATGCTGAATCTGAACCAATTCATAAACTCTGACGCCATGCTTACCCAATTAGTCCACTTCTTTGGATTTTGATTGATGTACCAGGATAGGGCGTCTCTAGTGAGGCTCCTCATGAAAAACTTCATGCGGATTCTTTCATCTTTACCAACCCCTACGAGCTTGTCACAATACGTCCTTAGATGTACCTTTGGATCACCTGTCCCGTCGAACATTTCAAACTTAGGAGGTTTGTAACCCTCTAGCAGTTCTACGTCCGGTTGAATACATAAATCCTCATAGTTCAAACCTTCGATGCCTTTACCACCTTCAACACCTTGGACTCGACTTGTAAGCTTCTTAAGTTCTTTCGCCATGTTCTTGATGAGCAGGTCCTTCTCGGAAGATTTCGGTGTATACGGGGTTTTTTATGAAGTGTGGGGTAAGGTTTACACGTATATGGGGTTACTTTGGTGGACTCTAGGGATTTGGGTGTAGTGGTTATCATTGGTTGAGTTTTGAGGATCAGGAGTAGGTTGTGGTGTATTTTGAGGAGTATGGTAGGTGGTAGTTTATGGGTACTGGGTCGGGTGATGATGATGCTGTGGAGGAGTTGGTACTGGTGGAGGATTAGGAATTTGGGGAGGCGTGGCGTATTGATGAGGTGCGGGAGGATTTTGCGGGTGCTGGTTTTGTGTGTTTTGAAGAGGTGTTGGGTTTGGGCATTTTGTTGGTTGATGTCGGGAACATTCAGGGTAAGGGAAAGGTTTGCCAAGTTACGGACCTGCTCAAGTTCCCCTTGTAACTCCAGTATCTTTTGCTCTAACCGTAAAACCAAGTCATTCTATGCCGGAGTACTTCGACCATCTGAAGTTTCGACATTCTCGGCGTGCGCAACGTTGTCTTTCCTGATACCACTCATATCGTCCATCTTANTGAGCAGGTCCTTCTCGGAAGATTTCGGTGTATACGGGGTTTTTTATGAAGTGTGGGGTAAGGTTTACACGTATATGGGGTTACTTTGGTGGACTCTAGGGATTTGGGTGTAGTGGTTATCATTGGTTGAGTTTTGAGGATCAGGAGTAGGTTGTGGTGTATTTTGAGGAGTATGGTAGGTGGTAGTTTATGGGTACTGGGTCGGGTGATGATGATGCTGTGGAGGAGTTGGTACTGGTGGAGGATTAGGAATTTGGGGAGGCGTGGCGTATTGATGAGGTGCGGGAGGATTTTGCGGGTGCTGGTTTTGTGTGTTTTGAAGAGGTGTTGGGTTTGGGCATTTTGTTGGTTGATGTCGGGAACATTCAGGGTAAGGGAAAGGTTTGCCAAGTTAC
>AWOL01S0098670.1:0-39420 GCA_000715115.1 Nicotiana otophora
AGTCTTTCATGGCAGCATGGTAGCTCGTACCTTATATATATTTTCTTGACAGTCTTGTCGTCTCATGTTATGAATGGTCATGACATTATCTTTCATTGTTGGATGTTCATGATCCATGTCTACTATTTATATTGATCTTGTCGGCCCTTAAAGATAATAAGGAAGGTTAGATAAAATTTACGTTGGTGCTCGGCAAGTATGGCCCGGGTGCTAGTCATGACCCTCCAGTTGGGTTGTGATAATTTTTGTGTAAGTTTGTAAAAGTTTTATGATTTTATTATGAGAAAACATAGTTATATGACTTTGATGAAAAATAGTTATAGTTATATGATTTTTGTGTGAGAAAACAAAGTTATATGACTTTGGTGAAAAAACGTCATAGTTATATGACCATTGTGAAATTTACCCCTCAACCAATGTTTCAAAATACATTTGAAACCCTCGAGACACCATCCAATCATACCAACAAGTACAAATACATCATAACAACTTATCCAAAGCCTCACAACACCCGCTAGAATATCACAACAAAGAACTGAGGCTCTAATCGAATAGAATTTCTGTTAAGTTATTAAGTCTTCTTTCTTTCAAAAGAGTGTCCGAATCACACTTAAATATATCAAATTACTTTCAAATTTTTCACACAAGTTTAATTTAACTTTATAGACCTATCCAAAGTCTCAGAACACCAATTGGAGTCTAATAACATCAAAGACAACTCTTGGTCAAACTTATGAACTCTTAAGTTCTTCAAATTGCCAACTTTCGATAATGTATACGGTCAAAACTGAGTTTTGCCCTTCGTATGATTAATCGAGATTGGAACATGATGGTCCAAGGTTCATCATTGTAATATCTAGCCATGGTGCGAAGTATATGTTGTCGAGCTCGAGATCAAGAGACCGATCAAGACCGAGTTCGGCCAAGATCGAGCTCGAAGACCTAGAGACAGATCAAGATCGAGATCGAGCCAAGAAACAAAAAAGTCGTTATAGCCGCAATTAGGGGGAGAATCTCGACGAAAATCACTGCACGTATCAAGAAGAGGCCGATTAATTAGCCTATCATGAGAGTGCTTACTGTATTTAGAATTGTATAAAGAGTATGACTCATCTACTATATAAAGGGGGTCTGATCATTTGTAAAGGGGACATTCACGAAATACAAATTAATATACTATTCTTTTCTTTAGGTTCTCAATACTCTATTATTCTACTGATATCTCATTTGCTATTTCATTTGGTTCAAGGGTAACTTAGCTCGAGGGTCAAAGCTGCACATCTCATTTGGTTTGCTTTTATTTTTCTTTACAATCAATTTCAATATCAATTTGCATATTTTTCCAGTTTGTGCCAAATAAAATCACGTGTCCTTAAAACAACATATAAATTCAATTGTTATTCGTTTTTAGTAAACAGATAAATAATGTTGAATTCTTCTAGAAACCTCCGAAATCAAATCTGAACATACGTACAAGTCCAAAATAATCATACGAATGTATCATCAAAAATATTTATACGAACCTATCAGAATAATCAAAATCAGCTTCCGAGTCCATTTATCAGAATAATCAGCCTTTGAATAATATTCGAAATGCTGCAGGCTCAACAAGATGCAATAGCACAACTTCAAAATCAGAACCATGCACTGAGTAGGGTCGAACCCGAGCCATCACAAAATATTGTTCACAAGGCCGAACCAGTGCTGGGGAGGTCAAATATGAATGATTCAGGAACCGTCCCCGCTATCTTGAAAATGTTCGAGGAGCTGACAAAGCGAATTGAATCGGGGGAAAAGAAGATTGAAGCGAATGACAAAAAAGTGGAAACATATAACTCCCGAGTTGATCAAATTCCAGGAGCACCACCGATTTTGAAGGGTTTGGATTCAAAGAAGTTCATACAAAAGCACTTCACCCCCGAGCGCGGATCCTAAGCCCATTCCGAAAAAATTTTGCATGTGAGAAATTCCCAACTATAATGGAACTACCGACCCCAACGAGCATGTCACTTCTTACACATGCGCAATAAAGAAGAACAATCTAGAGGACGAGGAGATTGAGTCCGTACTGCTGATGAAATTCGGAGAAACTTTATCAAAGGGGGCGATGATATGGTACCATAATTTACCACCTAACTCCATTAATTCTTTTGCCATGCTCGCAGATTCCTTCGTCAAAGCGCTCGCCGGAGCGATAAAGGTATAGACTAGAAAGTCGGACCTCTTCAAAGTAAAACAGAAAGACAACGAGTTGCTCAGAGAGTTTGTATATCGGTTCCAAATGGAGCGTATGGATCTGCCCCCGGTCGCCGACGATTGCACCGTTCGGGCTTTCACTCAAGGCCTAAGCATATGAAGTTCGGTAGCCTCACAACAGTTGAAGCAGAACTTGATCAAATATCCAGCTGTAACCTGGGCCGACGTTCATAATTGGTACCAGTCAAAGATTAGGGTCGAGGATGACCAGTTGGGGACTCCTTCCGGGTCCATTTATCCAAACAGGACTATCGACATAGTTAAAAGGGATATTGACCAGGAACCACGGTCAAACAGAGATCGATATCAGCCATACCATGGAGATCGGAGAAATAACAGGCCTAGACGCAAACCTGTTCGAACTGATAGAAGAAATGATCGAGGACAGAGATCTCAAGGGCTCATGACTAAGAGTGGTTTTGACAGAAATGTCGAACCCAAAGAAGCACCACGACTATCGGAATACAACTTCAACATTGATGCATCAGTTATTGTATCGGCCATTGGGCGCATCAAAGGTACCAGGTGGCCCCGACCTCCACAGACTGATCTGACCCAGAGAAATCCTAATCAAATGTGCAAACATCATGGCACCCATGGTCATAGAACAGAAGATTGCAGACAGCCGAGGGAGGAGGTAGCCCGTTTGTTCAACGAAGGGCATCTTCGAGAATTCTTAAGTGATCGGGGTAAAAACCATTTCAAGAACAGAGACTCAAACAGACAGAATGAGCAAGAAGAGCAACAGCACGTGATCCACATGATTATTGGAGGGGTCGATATTCCTCAGGGGCCCGTATTCAAATGCACCAAGGTGTAGATCACGAGGGAAAAGCAGACTCGAGACTACGTACCGGAAGGGACCTTGTCTTTCAATGACGAGGATGTAGAGGGGATCTTACAACCCCATAACGACGCACTCGTAATATTTGTCCTTATGAATAAAATTCAAGTTCAACATGTTTTGATTGATCCAGGTAGCTCGACCAACATTATTCGATCGAGGGTCGTAGAACAACTCAAACTACAAGTTCAAATTGTGCCCGCAGCCCGAGTACTTAACGGCTTCAACATGACAAGCGAAACCACCAAAGGTGAAATTACTTTGCAGTGAACGTGGCCGGGACCATCCAAGAAACAAAGTTCCATGTGATCGATGGTGACATGAGGTACAACGCCCTGCTCGGAAGGACTTGAATCCATAACATGAGAGCGGTACCCTCGACCCTTCACCATGTTCTAAAGTTCCCGACATCAGAGGGAGTTAAAATAGTGTACGGGGAGCAAAACAACCGCTAAGGAAATATTTTCAGTCGATGAAGTGATACCGGTATCCAAACTCTCATCAGTGAAGGGATCGAAGGGAAAGCAGGAGGCCAAATAGCAACCACACATACTGGCCTTGACCCAATTGCAGGAGCAAGGGATCGACGGGGATGACGACTACTGGATCCCTCGATCCTTCGTAATTCCCGATGACTCCGACACCACCAAGTCAATGGTCGAAGAGCTGGAACAAGTCACACTAGCCAAGCATCAGCCCGAACGAAAGGTATACCTGGGCACGGGGCTAACCCCCGAGCTCAGGAAAAAACTTATTCATTTTCTTATAGCTAACATTGATTGCTTTTCTTGGTCCCACCTCAATATGACAGGGATTCCACCAGAAATTACCACTCACAAACTAAGCCTGGACCCTAAATTTCGCCCGGTAAAGCAAAAAAGAAGGCCCCAGCCCGAGGTCAAACATGCCTTCATCAAGGACGAGGTAACCAAACTTCTCAAAATAGGATCCATTCGGGAAGTAAAGTACCCCGAATGGTTAGCAAATGTAGTGGTAGTCCCTAAGAAAGGAAACAAACTTAGAATGTGTATAGATTATAAAGACCCGAATAAAGCATGCCCCAAGGATTCTTTTCCTTTGCCTAATATCGATTGTATGATCGATGCCACGACCGGCCACGAGACTCTCTATTTTCTTGATGCCTAATCCGGGTACAACCAGATACAAATGAACCCGGAGGATCAAGAAAAGACCTCGTTTATCACTAAGTACGACACCTACTGTTATAATGTAATGCCATTCGATCTAAAAAATGCTGGTGCAACTTATCAACGCCTAGTAAACCAAATGTTCGAAGAACAAATAGGAAAATCAATGGAAGTTTATATTGATGACATGTTAATTAAGTCCCTACGAGCAGAGGACCATTTAAAGCATTTGTAGGAGACTTTCGATATACTAAGGAAGTACAATATGAAGCCTAACCCCCAAAAGTGTGCATTCGAAGTTGGTTTGGGCAAGTTTCTTGGTTTCATGGTGTCCAACCGGGGAATCGAGATCAACCCCAATAAAATCAAGCTATCGAGGATATCACGGTAGTTGATAATGTAAAGGTCGTGTAGAGGCTGACGGGGTAGATAACTGCCCTAGGACGATTCATTTCGCGATCCTCAGATAGGAGCCACCGATTCTTCTCGCTGCTTAAGAAGAAAGAGCAATTTTGCATGGACTCCGGAATGCCAACAGGTCTTGGAGGAACTAAAGCGGTATTTATCGAACCCGCCGCTGCTTCACACCCCGAAAGTGGACGAACAACTTTACTTGTACTTGGCAGTCTCGGAAATAGCGGTAAGTAGAGTCCTGGTCCGAGAATAACAAGGTACGCAATTCCCTATCTATTATGTTAGCCGGACCTTAGGTGAGGCCGAAACAAATATACATATTTAGAAAACTTAGCGCTTGCTTTAATAAGCGCCTCTAGGTAACTAAAACCATATTTTCAATGTCATCCAATATGTGTTATAAAAACTTATCCTCTTCAAAATATTTTGCACAAACCCGAGCTTTCGTACCCTGAACCGCCATCAAGTCTCAAATCTTGGCAGACTTCGTGGCTGACTTTACGCCGGCCGTCGTACCCGAGATGGAAAAAGAACTACTGATAAAATCGGGTACATCTTCGGGAGTCTGGACCCTCTTTACGGACGATGCTTCGAACGCGAAGGGGACCGGACTAGGCATCGTACTAAAATCACCCACAGGTAATATAGTTAGATAGTCTATCTGAACTATAAAATTCACTAACAATGAGGCCGAGTATGAGGCCATGATTGCAGGTCTCGAACTAGCTAGAGGCTTGGGAGCGGAGGTCATAGAGGCTAAGTATGATTCCCTCCTTGTGGTAAATCAAGTTAACGGGACATTTGAAGTTCGAGAAGACCGAATGCAGAGGTACTTGGATAAACTACAAGTGACTCTACATCGATTTAAGGAATGGACCTTGCAACATGTACCTCGAGAACAGAACAGCGAGGCCGACGCTCTTGCAGACTTAGGTTCGTCGGTTGAGGATGACGAACTTAACTTGGGGACTGTCGTACAACTCATGAGATCGGTAATCGAAGAAGGTCACGCCAAGATAAACTCTACAAGTTTAACCTGGGATTGGAGAAATAAGTACATAGAGTACTTAAAGAACGGGAAGCTTCCATCGGATCCAAAGGAGTCGAGAACTCTGCGCACAAAGGCAGCACGGTTCACTTTGTCTGAAGACGGAACACTATTTAGAAGGACGTTCGATGGATCGTTGGAAATATGTTGGGAGATACCGACTACATCCTACGAGAAGTTCACGAGGGCACTTGTGAAAATCATTCAGGTGCCGAATCGATGGTCCACAAAGTAATTAGAGCAGGGTACTATTGGACCGATATGGGGAAGGATAAAAGGGAGTTCGTTCGAAAATGCGACAAATGCCAAAGGCATGCACCCATGATTCATCAACCTAGGGAACTACTCCACTCAGTCCTGTCCCCATGTCCCTTCATGAAATGGGGAATGGACATCGTTGGCCCTCTCTTGTCGGCCCCAGGTAAAGTTTAGTTTATTTTGTTTATGACTGATTATATCTCTAAATGGGTTGAAGCACAGGCTTTCGAGAAAGTCAGAGAAAAGGAAGTCATGGATTTTATTTGGGACCACATCATATGTCGATTCGGGATGCCCTCCGAGATTGTATGTGACAATGGAAAACAATTCATCGGCATCAAAGTAACTAAATTTCTCGAGGATCACAAGATCAAAAGAATCCTATCTACACCTTATCATCCCAGCGGAAACGGACAAGCCGAATCGACTAACAAAACCATCATCAAAAATCGTAAGAAGAGATTGATGCAAGGAAGTTACTTCATGGCAGCAGGGTCTCGATAGGAAAAAATTGTAAGGGCCAAACGGTCAAATGAACCGTGCCCGCGTAGTTTGCTCGAGCCCTGGCACAGAACATGTATGCATGTATAATCATTTATAAAGAGAAGTATTGTTCTTTACAATTTCATACTCTCGATATATTATGTAAATAGTCTTAGAGGGCGGACCATAACCAGAGTTCGGATAATTACCCCCACGCTCGGGGACTGCCGTCCGAAAAATAAACGAGATCAAATTATTAAAATTCCGAGATCATAAGACCTTTTAGGCAACCCTCGATTTTTATAGGCCACGACCAACACACTCGGGGACTGACACTTCGGGAAAGCTCGAAGTGAAACGGGAAAACAAGCCCAAGGGGAAAATCCCAAACTAAAAAGACTACGGCCGAATTAACACGGGTCGGAGACGTCCAAATTACGCAACACAATAGGCCTTCGAATTCTTTCATAAACCGATTAAAAAGGCTACCCCCGGCAAAATCATAAAAGGCTACCCCCGGCAAAATCATAAAAGGCTTCGATAATATCAAGCCTCAAAAACTCTAATGAGTACAAAATTGTTCGAACTCTTGAACGATTCCTTATTTCGAGCTAAGGCATTACGGGTTTTTTGCAAATACAAATGATAAAAAACCTTTTCAAGTCGAAAAGGGGAGAAAGCCATAAACAACCTTTGTTACAAAAGCCTAAGGGCTACATTACTTCGAGTTCGAGCAAGCACTTACTCGATCGAAAAACCTAAGGGCTATATTAGTTCGGTTCCAATCAAATTATCTAAACACCGGACATAATTTTATGCTAAGGCATTTTTGACCTTCGTAAAAAACAAAAAAGCAACGGAAAAATACAAGAATCAAAAAAGCAAGAAAAGCCTTATATATATATATTCAAAAGGTTTTACAAAAGGCCGAATCAGCCCTAGAAAAGATACAAAAGAAAAACAAGAAACCTAATATCCTAAGTGGCTTGGTCTTCATCGGAGGCTGCGTCCTCGGGATTTTCTCCGTCCTCAGATTCGCTCGAGCTCTCGGAGTCTTCCTCAGGGAAGGCCAGCCTTTGGGCTCTGGTTTCCTCCGCCTTGGCATTTTCAATTTCGGCCACAACATCGAAGCCCTGAGCACTGACCTCCTCGAGAGCTTCCCTCTAAGCCTGCCATTTAACATGTTCGACCATGCTCTTGGCCTTGGCCTGGTTGACCTCAACATCGATCCTGAACTGGGCCACTTTAGCATCAGCTCTTTTATTAGCCTCGACCACCTCAGATTTGGCTATGGCCACTTCAGATCTGGCTACGGCCACCTCGGATCTGGCCACTTCGAGTTCATCGGCCAAGCCTGCCTTATCAGAAGTGGCCAAATCCAATCGATGCTGAAGCTCCTTAATCTTCTCGATCTGCACCGAGGCGTTTTCTTCTGCAGTCCGAAGCTGGGTCTCAGCCAACTCCAGTTGCGCTTGGACGACCTCCTTTTTTGAGGCAAGGACGTCCATATTCTCTTTGAATTTTTTCGCCTCGGCTAATAGCTCATCTACCTGCGAATTGAGCCGTCCAATCTGTTCGAGCCTCTGCCGAACCTGCAAAATCGAATAGTTAGTGGTTATCTCCAATTCATCTTCATTATCGTGAAGAATTTGGAATACCTGCTCAACCCTTTCCTCGTGCTCATCTCGAGCCGTTGCCAAATCTACCCGAAGTTTCTCACTAAGAAGTTTGTAGACGTTACTCTTCTCAGTAAGGTTCCGATCTTCGGCCCCATGCTCCTCCCGGATTCGGAGGAAAGTCTCATGATGCAACACCGAAGCCTACAAATATGGGAAAAGATGTTAGAATTATCTACAACTCTAAGTGTAAAAGAAACGGCAGAGATACCATCGAAGTTACCTGATTCAGATCATGTTGAGCCTTGTTGAAAAGGCAAGCAGGTCCTACCGTATTCATCATAGTTTGATCCTCTTCGGTCACTAAGGACCGAAGGTAACTAGCAATACCCACAGGGGGAGAGAAAATTTTGACATCCTCCGGGACGGAGGGCACTATCGGGATTAACGCTCGGGGCCGGGAATTGGTCCACCAGTTTTGGAACCGATGAAGACTCGGTAGAGCCCGACCATGATGCTTTCTTAGGCACCGGTAATCCATCGAACCCGATAATATCCTCCGAGGCAGCTGACTCGAGCCCATCCAGAAAGCCGTGGATATCAGTCGACTCCTGAATGCCCTCATAAGATCGACCTTCCAACATGTTGGCCTCATAGATCATAGCATCTAAAATTTGATGGGATCTGCTAATGTCGATTACCCCGAGCTCGTCCCTCGAGATATCTTCTGCGGCCCGAGAATTCTTGCCCTCGGCCTCCCCTTCAACCATGTCAGCTCGAGATGGGATAGTCTCGGCTTTTCTTTGTTAAGGAATTATGGCTAGCATTCCCTTATCTATCTCTACCGATTCAGAGGATTGTTGTATCATAACATTAGCCCGTACACAGGCTAATTCCTCTTCTCCTTCTTCGGGCTCATTCCTTAATCGGCGGATCGAGTCCGGAGGCATGATATCGGAGCCCCCCTGGGCTTATGAGATTTCTTTGCCGGGTTTTTCTTTTCCGAGACCTGAAAACTCGGTCCATCTTTTCTCTTCTTCTCTTTAACCTGCTTCGGGGCAGGGACCTCTTCATAACCAGATGGGGGCCTCATGGCAACATCCTTCCCAAGTCCTACAAAGGGAAAATGGAGGGTAAGCAAGTGAAGAAGAACAAATGACAAACAAACTAAAAAAGAGACTTACCATGACTGCAGGCCTCCTATCGACCCTTTGATAGTTCCACCCAAGTGCTCTCAGAGTATGATCTCTGCAGCACCAGACCTTCAACCCATTGTTTAAGACCCGTAATCGGTTCCGGCATCCGAGCCACGACTGTAACAAGAAAGAAAAAGTAGATCAAGAAAATGAAAGGCAGTCACAAATTAAAATGCTCGAAGGGAAATAAGTACTCACGGTTAATATTCCATTTCTCAGAAAACGGCATGTCATCGGCAGGGATCAGGTCCGAGGTTCTGACTCGAACAAATCGTCCCATCCATCCACGATCACGAATCTCATTTATACTCGAGAACGGCGCTTTGGTAGCTCGGAGATAAAGCTTGATTAACCCTCCTCGATAGAGTCGGGGACTATAAAGGCGTATAAGGTGATCGCGGGTGAAAAGACACCACTCGATTTTGCTTGAGAAGAATCGAAGAAGAATCACTATTCTCTAAAAAGAAGGGTGGATTTGGCCAAGGGTCACGTCGTATCTCTTGCAAAAGGCGACGATGACATGGTCTAATGAACCCAACGTGAAAGGATAAGTATAAGCACTTAAGAACCCTTCCACGTGGGTAGTAATTGATTTTTCAGGCGATGGGACTACCACGTGCTTGTCGCCCCAGTTGCATTCCTGCTTCACTTTATCGAGAATTTTCTCGGTGATTATACACTGGTACCTCGAGATCGGCTCACATCGGCCCGGTACCGAAGAAGGTTTTTCAACCTTAAAATCGATGACAGTTGAGCACCCTACCAGAACGAATTCTTCAGGGCGAGGCTCCGCCGCATCCTCGCCTCCGGCGGGTCGTGATGAAGAAGCGGCCTCTTTTTGCAGCACCGTTTTGGAGGTTTTCACCATTGATGAACAAAGGGAATGAGAATTAAGATTGTGTGCGATGTAAAATGTATGAAGCAAAGGGATTTTTTGAAGAAGATGCAAGAGTAGAGAAAAAGATTTTGAGTGACAAGTTTGGATGAGGATGAAAGTGTGAATATTTATAGCCTGGTGATGACGGTTCAGAACCGGTAGTGGCCGACCAATGACTGACAGGCATTTAATGCCTTGGTAACTGGACCGACGGGACGTTTGTTACATACGTTATAATCGGGCTTGTCGCTGACATCATCATCCACCAAGTCGGAGTCCGAAAATTCATATAATTTCTCGTCATCTTTTCGAGAAACGAGGAGACTATCTATATACGGTCAAAACCGAGTTTTGCCCTTCGTATGATTAATCGAGATTGGAACATGATGGTCCAAGGTTCATCATTGTAATATCGATCCATGGTGCGAAGTATATGTTTTTTAGCTCGAGACCCAGAGACCGATCAAGATCGAGGTCGGCCAAGATCGAGCTCGAAGACCTAGAGACAGATCAAGATCGAGATCGGCCAAGATCCAGATCGAGCCAAGAAATAAAAAAGCCAGTATAGCAACAATTAGGGGGAGAATCTCGGCGGAAATCATGGCACGTATCAAGAAGAGGCCGATTAATTAGCCTATTATGAGAGTCCTTACTGTATTTAGAATTGTATCAATAGTAGGACTCCCCTATTATATAAAGGGGGTCTGATCATTTGTAAAGGGGACATTCACGCAATACAAAGCAATATACTATTCTTTTTTTTAAGTTTCTCAATACTCTGTTATTGTGCTGATATATCATTTGCCATGTCATTTGGTTTAAGGGTAACTTAGCTCGAGGGTCAAAGCTGCACATCTCATTTGATTTGCTTTTATTTTTCTTTACAGTCAATTTCAATATCAATTTGCATATTTTCTTAGTTTGTGCCAAGTAAAATCACGTGTCCTTAAAATCACATATAAATTTGATTGTTATGCGTTTTTAGGGTAAACAGATAAATAATATCGAATTCTTCTAGGAACCTCCGAAACCAAATCCGAACATACGTACAAGTCCAAAATAATCATACGAACCTATCAGAATAATCAAAATCTGCTTCCGAGTCTATTTACCTAAAAATCAAACTTTGATCAACTCTTCCAACTTAAAGCTTCTAAAACGAGAATCATTCTTCCAAATCAATCCCTAAACGTTCGAAAACCGAAACAACCCATACACGCAAGTCATAATACATAATATGAAACTACTCAAAGTCTCAAACCATAGAATGGAACGCTAAAGCTCAAAATAACCGATCGAGTCGTTACAATTTTCTTTTTCCGCCCGTCAAATGTCTAAATATTCCAATATAACAAGACAAATCTCTGATTGAATATGTAGTTTATTTGGTCCTCGAGTTGTCATACACTTAAGAATTTATGCATATAGATTAGTAATAGTAGGATATGGAACTCATTTAGCCTTTAGCTTTTAACCTGAAGCTATCTTTGGTTTTCTGCATTGTGTTCCACCAAATGGTTGATTGAAGACAAGCGCAAGAGCCAAATGTATTTGCGTTTTCAAATAATTTTAAAAACCATCCAAGGAAAGGAAGTAAGCAATAAAAAGGAAATTAGGAAACAAATTTCAAGGGAAATACAAACTATGTCATGTTCATGGTAAAGAGTTATGTGTACAGATTTACAAACTCTATCACACAGAGTGAAGCTAAAGGCAAAAATACAGTATTTTATGACAGATGGACATTGCAGAAAAACAAAGCGAAGTATATCAAACTCATATGTCACATGAACACCTTAATTATTCGATAACTTTCATTTGATCGTATTTTCTTTTATGCACACAAGAGAAACAAACACCTACATTCAGCATGAAGTTTATGGACATTGTACTATATATAGTTTACATTTTTGGTAGTTTTTAAGGGTTACTTGTTGATTTTTACAGGAGAAAAACAAGCTCCTTCTAAAACCTTGTACACGAAAAAGCTAAACTGGACTTTTTCCTCTAACAATAAGTGCAAAAATGTATATATAGCACTTAACTTATTTTAGATTGGAAGTGAATATTATCATAGCCTTGGGCAACCAAAACTTCCATATTATCATACAGGGTAGATGGATTCTCTTCAGGAGTTGAAATGCTTGAATTTTGAGTGTCCAATAGACTTCTTGTTGTTCTTTGTTGTTGATCAAATATCATCTTCAACTGTTTTCCTTGTTCTTCAATCCTCAACTGTAACTTTCGCTGAATCTAGTTTAATAGAAGACAATAGGAATCAAACAAGATGTCTTGATTCACTTCTTTTGGCTCTAGAAAATTAAAGTACCTCTAGTTGCTCGTGAAGGCGCCTCTGGACTTCGAGTTGCATTTGCAGTGCTTCCTTGATTTGCATTCCCCTGCAACAAATGTTTCCATCAGATTTAGTTTCCAGCTAATTAAGTTTATCAGGAAATTAACTGAGATAAAAAATATACGTTTTGCTGTCAATTTGTGACATATTATTCGGGCTGTTTCTCTTTTCAGATTTTCCTGCAACATACAAGGAGAAAAATGTGATCAGTCTACTTTTTAAAAGGTCTATTTGAAAATGTCTGAAGTTGAGTTATAGCATATAATTGAGCATGCCAAAGAAGAGATGCAAACTTCAAGCTATAAGCTAACATTGATAAAATTTCCATTCCTCAATATAGATTTTCTGATCACACTAAAATGAATTTTAAGAAAAAGTAGTCCATCTTAGTATCCCTTTTTTCACATGTTAGATCCACTTATTCCAACAATTACAGAAAAGAAAAAAAAAAGAATACTTTTAAAATTAGTGCAGGAAATGCTTTTATGTTGTTTCCTTATTATATACCTTCTCACTGTAAGATTAGTATATGGAAAATTCTCTACTTTCCCTTTACTATTCTTCTTTTCAAATATGCATAAGCCATAAATGTGATTTCTAATCATTATAAGACCTGATCCCCTGGATGTAACATGTAATACTCATCGGATTAAAGTCGCTGAAAAGCTACTGTTGTTTGGCAAACACAACAAAAAACAAGATGTCTGAAATCAAGAAAATATCTAAAAAAAAAACCAAGATGTCTAAAATCAAGAAAATATTTACAAAAAACAAAGATGCCTAAAAATCAAGAAAAGATCTCTTCCCAACCATGAAAACTTTAAAGTCAAATACACATACCATCTGTAGGTTCAGGGATGTACTTTGCATTTCGATATTTCTGCAAACAAAATAGATATGGCAACAGAAAATATTCCCTCAAAACTCAATACAACAGTTCTGAAAAGACAACCAAAAGGAAGTTCTTTCAAATGTATAAATATACCTGCAAATGGCTTTTGACATGGAAAATGGTCAAGCCATCTGACTCCATCAGCTTTAGTATTGCCTTTGGTGTTGCCTCTGATAAGATGAATGAATCAAATCCTTAGTAACCAAATTGAAAATAGAAAGACCTGTTTGAAATTACTTACTGTCAGCGCCTCCAAGGCGGTTTACACACTCAACAAATCGATCGTGGAGATCTTGAGTCCATCTAATTCTTGTTTTGTTGCACACAGATCCTCCAGAACATGCAGAATTATTAGAATTAGCCGAAGGAAATCCTGATTGTTGCTTCATATATTCCAAGTGACTACCACATAAATTATGAGGGAGCTGTAAAAACATAACCAAAAAAAAAAACTCAAAATGGTGCCAATTTTAAGTGTTTAAAGCAGCAGTAGCTTCTCCACAACGAAGCAAAGTTACCAAAAGAAATACTAAAACAAGAAGATATATACAGAAGCTATATGTTTATAGTACTAACACTGAAATCTTGATTTCCATCAAAAGGCGTTGAAGCACCGTCGAATTCACCAAGCAATTTTCTCTTAAGATGCAATATTCTCTCTTTCTCTGTTAGGCTGCTGAAAGGACTTCTATAATGATCAGGACTAAAGGGTTGACTGCTCGAGAATTGTGATCTGACAAATGGTGGCAGGGAAATCTTGGGATGAAAATCTTGCAAAACTTCTGCCGATGAATCAGGCAAGAAACCATATGATGGTATTTGAAAATCATAATTCTTGGACAGTTGGGAACAATTATCTTGTTGATCATCATACTGTGTTAATCCCAGGTAACGTTCCGTGGCAAAGAAGGCTGAAGAGGGTGAACCAATACGACCGATGATAGTACTATTCAATGATGAATTAGCATTAGGAAAAAATTGCTGCTGCTGTTGGCATACATCTTCTGCAGAAGTTGCTGGTGGAAGACTAAATCCCATGTATGATGAAGATTGTTTTTGTGCATGTAAAGCTTGAACCGGCATTCTGGCGAATTCTAAAGTATAATCACTTGCATATGCTGAGTTTTTTGGCACTCTTTCTTGAGTACCAACCCTTTGGATACTCATATCCTAAACTATTCAGAGAAGCTACAACTTTTTTTCTAGGAAAACTGGACTTGTATTGTTGAGTTTTGCACACTAAGTTACAGCAATAAACAGTAGTATTTGAAATTGAAAATTTCTTCTACTGATGAATTCCTCGAGACTCTGAGCTGTGACAAAAATTAAATAAAAAATAAAGTCGCGACACAAAGAAAGCGAGGATCGAGATTCAGATAGAAATAGAAATGCAGCACTGTTTGGACTGCTCCTAAATTCCTTTTATATGCTGAGAAGACTTATAAACAAGCTATGAAAACATGAATATGTCAACAACTTAAAAACAATTCTTTTAAAATTTATTCTTTCATATGGTTAAGGGATGAAGAATCCTTTTGACAAAACCAAAGCCAATACATTTACTATTAGAACAAAACAAATGTCTCCTAGGTGAAAGATTTACTGTAACTAGACTTTGTCCCTTATATTAAGTTTTAAAGCAACTCCACCTGTCTTATTGAAAAACAGAAAAAGATACAGAATATCAGTAAAAAAAAAAAAAAAGGAATATATTGCATATCAAACAATGATTCTTTAAAGTTCCTCTTAACATTAAGCTGATAAAAGGAGAATATAGTCTATGGGGGCATATATTCACTGAGCTATCATACCTAATTATTCTTATTATGGATGAGGATTGATAATTTGAAATTCTATTAGCCAGCACACACTCACACTAGGAGTAGATTTTCCATTACAAGTTGCATTAAGCAAAGTTGATCTTAAACATAAAGACGGATTTGGGACAGATTCTGTAGGTTCAACTTAACTCGTTGCCGAACCATATATACATGTTCAAATAAACAATTAAAATGATACACATATCAATACCACATACATTTTGTACCCACTAATTCTAGATCATGGATTTGCCTCTTCTTACAAAAGGAGATCAACAAAAATGTTTATGTGAGAATTGGCAAAGAATTGAACATTCGGGATAGACTTCAAGCTAAATCAAATAATTATGAAGTAATTAAGACCAAGAATATTATTGTTACATTAGAAATATTAATTAATAATGACATAATGAGCTTTCAGAGCTATTAGATAGCTTACAATCACGTTGTTTTTCTAATAGCTTAAAGAGGTAGTTGTAGGCTATTTATTTTACCAATTTTAATTAGGGTTTCCCATTTTGTGCTCTGTTCCTATTCTGCCGTTCATTTAATTTAAATAATATTCAAGTGGAAATATCAATTAGATACATATATAACTACCTTAAGCCAGTATTATAGCTGATCATTCAAATGATTGTTGAGCAAAGACATGAAAACACACATCTCCGAAATAGAGTATGATTCTTTAATCATTCCTCTTTTTCTTTATTTTTTTCATCTGACTAGGAGACAAGTCCACTTCATTATTATATTTTGCCAGTTGCTAATTTGATATAGTGGCTAATGCCCCAAAACTTTATGGTCGTCGACTCGTCGTTGATTATATATTACTCAACCTTTTTTATTTTATTTGGCATATTTCATTTTAGTATGTTGTGATGCTCATGATGGAGGGCTATGGACGAGGGCGGTTTAAACAGGATTGGCCAGCTTCTAGGCGTACAAGTTTCTCAAAAAAGGTACAAATATCATCTTAGGTGAATTTCACATCGAATGAGAGGAATGTAAAAAATTTTATAAGGCACAACACAAGCTCACAAGGGCACACTTTTTGAGCTCGATGATTGCGTAGCTTAAGGGACAAATCCGTGAGATCTATTGGCCCAAAGCAGATGATGTTACCATGGACTTGGGTCGTGATAATTATGGTATCATAGCCCGACTCTCCCTAATCTCATGTAACGGAGGGCGGCCAACGAGAACAAGTCAATCAGGACCGGCAATAGGCTGACATGTTTCTAAAGAAGTAGTGCACATGTCATCTTAGTATCCCATTACATGACTTGTTTGGGATCTACTGATATCAAAATTCATTTTTTTATAAGGAGAGAAAAAAAATGCAAATACACGTAAAACTCTCATTTAAAAGGAGGCACAATGTATATATTTGGTTTTTAAGTTATAACCTTATATATCAAAAATATTTCTTTATGTTTTAGACTTTTTGTTTACGCGGGGGGAATAGTTTTTAAAATTCCTCACTTTTTTCGATATAGCATATATATTCTATTACAAGTTTCCTAACATAATTCCTTTTTTTTCCTATTGGGTTTTCGTCTTTTCATTTTTACCAAAAAATAGAAAAAAAATAGAAATAAAACCAGACGCTAAGTTCATTAAGAGACTTTGCAAATTGCCTGCTTATTTTTTCAGCTAATAAATAATTACACTTATTATCTGGAAATTACATATAAGAAGGGGCTAATGTAGAGTATATTTATTGGGTTTATTTGAATTCAACAATTTTAGCTTAAACAATTTATATATGTTAAAAATTAATTAAGTATAAATAGTAAGTTTTTGAACATCTAATTATTTTTTAGATGAGTTGACAATAGTGCACTCATAAAGCTTGTGCTGGATCTGAAGCTTCTCTTCACTAATCAGTAGACTTGGAGTGCTACTTAGCTGTTAGTGAACCAGATTTGTATAGATCATGACAAAAAAAAAAAAGAATTATCAGACTTTTTTCAACAGAATATATATATAAAAGAAGAAAGATCCCTCGTTTTCGTTTATATATAGCTGTTGCCGAGATCCTATATATTACTCTTGGCAGTGGCATAACTACACTATATCAAGGGTGAACAAGGAACACTCTTAATTTACCAGTTAATTATATTGCACATATATGTCAAGTATTATTTTATATAGTAATATATTATATGTTTAACACTCTTAACACAATTGAGCGAGATAATCCAACGGTCCATGCTGTTCAAAGTGAGCGTTCATGGGTTTGAATCCCTCTGCTTATTTTGTTTTCCAAAACAAAACGGAGACCATCATATGTGGTCTATTTGATTTTTTTTCAATCTAAAAAAAATCCTAATAAATAACTCTTAAAATTTACAATTTATGTAAAAACAAACAACTAATCTTAAAAGTTATTTTTTAAACAAATTTTATAATTTAAAAGTCAAGCTCTACAAAAAGTTTTTTAACAAAAGCTCTGTACATACTACAGACCCGGCCTCTCGACTCTCTCTTTCCTTTAGTTTTATGCATACCTTTTTAGTAAATTTATTTTATTGTCTTGTTTTATGTTAGTTTTGATTTATAAAATTATGGTTATATTACATGTATTTTTATTGTTTAGCAAACTATTGTGTAGTTTGATTTAAAGTTTTTTGGTATACCCATCCATCGAATTTTTTTTATCGACTTTCTTAAAGTTTGAATACCTTTGGCGAGATTCCTGGCTACGCCACTGGCCAGTGGTCCTTCATCAATGTTTTCGGGAATTACTCATATTAATTAATGATGTATTTACGTTAAGAGCTTCAGTTGTATATATTGACAGTGTAAATCTTTTTTAATATTTTTAGGTTTACTTTATTTTTCAATTTACCATTTTAGATTTGTATGTAGTACCTATTGTTATAAGCAAAGGCTAATTTGTTAATTCTTTAATATTCTTAACTTTGAACTATTGAACATTTAAAATTATTGGTAATAATAGTCAAAATTTTAATAGATTCACATATATAAAAAGCTCTCTGCTGAAATAATTGGGTTCAGATGAACACGTTGCCTAAAAGGTGCATCCACGATTGAGTATAAGTCAACTTAACCCGATCGTATAAATATCCTCCTAAACTCCTAAATAAAAGCGTAAAATTTTGTTGGTTGATTTCAGCTTTACCTAGGATTAGATTATGGTCTAAATCAAAACACATGCTGCAAAGGCATTTCGAGCCTAAAGGCTAAAATTCTTTGTAGAAATCAGCATCTGATGAATGTGACAAGTGATAGCAGAATTTTTCTACAAAGCTTTCGGCCAAAACAATAGTCAAAAGATTCATATAAGAAATGTTTAGTACTATAATATATAAAGTTGAAGCTTTGAAGGTGCCACCAATAGTATCGATAACCATAGTGGTAGCTGTGTTTTACAAGACAGAGGACGGTGCATATAAGTTTCATGATATTTTATTTTTAATGTTTTAAAAGATTAAAATATAACAATTAGATAATAAAAATTTATAAAATTCAAAATAAAAATTGTACGAAATATTAAATTCAATATCTAGACATAACAACAAAAAATTAAATTGTACATATTAATATTATAAAAGATTGAAAATGAAAACAGACTGACTACTTGTTAATTGTCAAGCTTATCAACAAGGAGGGAATACAAACTTACCCTCTCAGAACTATTATTGAAGACTGCAAATATATATTATATTGAAAGCTAATCAGATCATTGTTAAACATGAAGGAGGCAAACCAATATGCAAATTTTATGGTAATTAATTAAGGTCACGGACATGCAAAAGATTTATGGAAAGACGCACTCAAGGACATAAAGTTTCTTCTCCTGAAATAGTTGAACAATATAGCTTAAGAAAGATATTAAGATGTTTATTTAATTATCTTTTCATGATCACTTCGAGGCATTTTAGAAGTTCTCTCACGTCGAGATTATTCTTGAATAAGTTTCATTTTTACCTTTTAAAATATTGACCGATGAGATAAAGAGGTTTTTGCCAAAATGGTCCCTCAACCTTAAAGAATTCCTTAGACTACAGTTTTTCTTTTTTCTTTTCATTGTGGGAATGGTGGCCTTTTCTTTTGTAATATTTTTTGGTTCTTAGTGTGATGACCCACTACGTTACCATGCTAGATAGACACCATTTGGCATATATTAATATCATGTGAAAGCTTACATAGGAGGAAAGCTAGTATTTGTGAGAAAATTCTAGAGAAATATGGACATTTCCTTTGTAAGACCCTAGATGCCTATGGATTTACTAGGAAAGTCCATCTTCTAGGCCTGTAGAGAATTCTAGAGAAAGCCCTTATTTTGTTAATATTAAGAACTTGTGTAACAATTAATATTTACACTCTAGCCCCTAGGAGACTAGTATATAAAAGGGGTCATCCATTTTTAATTGACCAAGCAAACAAGTCAAGTTCTCTCTAATACAAAGCTTCCTTTAACAATTCTTTTGTGTTCTTTCTACCATTCTCTTAGCGATCTTGAGTGTGGTAAGGCTGACTTGGTACAGGAAGAACGGGAGCAAGTTGTGCAAGATCGTGAACGAGTTGTCAAGTGTCGCATGTGTACTCAAGTTAACAACGAAGGACGTGACAACGTGGTATCAGAGCAAAGGTTGCGACTAAGGGAATGGCGAACGACGAAGAAATTAACGCTGCCAACACCCTAGCCAACGTCATCTAAGATGCTACTGACAAGAGTGGCTGTAACAAAAAGAGGAATGCCACCAACAAGAGCTAGGAGGTGCAACCCCGGGTTGTGTCAAGCAAAAGGCTTACATCCCAAGAACCATCTGCCACTGAGGCGAGCGAGGATGAAGTCGAGGTCCTGCTCGAGGACGTCTTTCTTGGTAAAGAATGTGTGATGAAGATGAACGCGGGGATAGACGCCGTGGAGATCTTTGACCAATGCTTGGGGAAGGTGGAAGGCACCCTTAGTGTTCTTGAGGGGCACACTCTTGAAGAGATTGAGAGTATCCAAAATGAATTGGAGGGACGTACACAGACCGAGAAGGAACTAAGGCAAACCATCACTGCCTTAGTGTGCAGAATCATGGAGGCTTCGAGTACTATCGATGCTTTGAAGGCAAATATAGAGTCACTCGAGGAGCATGTTAGTGCTGGCATGACCGAGGCAACTAATAATGTTGTGGTAACGAGGGAGGCCAAGATCGAGGCTCCCAAACCCCGGTGTTCAAAGGTGTTCATGATGCACAAGAAGTGGAAAACTTCCTTTGGCACTTGGAGAACTACTTTAGGCACGGCAAAATGAGGTACGACGAGGCCATGATCAACACTGCAGTGTTGTACCTCTCAAAGACTGCCATGCTATGGTGGAGAAGGAAGATGGCCGACGTGGATAAAGGTCTATGTACTATTAGCACGTAGGATCAGTTCAAAGCCGAGTTCAAGCGAAAATTCTTTCCAAAAAATGTCTTGTACGAGGAAAGGCGCAAGCTTAGG
The DNA here is from genome assembly GCA_000715115.1 of Nicotiana otophora. NCBI lineage: Eukaryota > Viridiplantae > Streptophyta > Magnoliopsida > Solanales > Solanaceae > Nicotiana > Nicotiana otophora. The sequence continues at coordinate 20,672 of AWOL01S0098670.1, forward strand.
GAGTTGAAGCAAACAACGAGCATACGTGTCTATGTCAAGGAGTTCACTACCCTTATGCTTCAAATCCCCAACCTGACCAATGATGACTTGTTGTTCCACTTCATAGACATGTTACAAAATTAGGCCAAGCATGAGTTGCAACGCCGACAAGTCGCAGATATAGACCAAGCCATAGTGGAGGCCGAATCATTGATGGATTCCAGGCATGAAAAGCACGACAAAGGCAAAGGCAAAGGAAAAGAAGCAATGTCAAAGGTGGGGGAGACCGTGGCAAAGGCAAGGAGATATAACAACAATACTACAAGACTCAAGATTCCAAAAAGACGAGTGGCCGTCAGGTCTACGCTGAGAAGAAGGCGCAGGCCGAGAAGAGGGATGTTACATATGTAGAGGGACACACAACTTCAGGAATTGCCCAGACCAAAAGAGCCTCAGCGCCATGGTCCGTGAACGGAAGGAGCAGCCGCAAGGAGAGAGTTCGGGAACTACACAGTTGGGTATGATCAGATTATGCGGTGCTATCACGAATCAATCTATCCAACCTACCGAGAAAGGCAATCAGTACGTGAATCTCACCATCAACAACAAGCCTGCTCGTGCAATGGTGGATACTGGAGCAACTCATAATTTCGTGACTGGGGCTGCCGCAAAGAGACTAGAATTGAAGCTTGCTCCAACCAACTCTCGTGTTAAGACCATGAATGCCGAGGTACAGAATACTCGTGGGGTAGCTAATGGAGTTGGTGTCAAATTAGGAACTTGAAAAGGTATGACAAACTTTACCATAACCTCTATGGATATCTTTGACATCATATTGGGGCAAGAGTTCTTTAGACATTGTCATACTTTGATCGACCCCTACCTCCAACGCCTCTTGGTTATGGAGCAAAAATGATCTTGCATGGTACCTACAGTGACTATGCCATACGGACAGAGCCAAGCACAACTTTTAGCTATGCAGGTTGTCAAGGGGATCAAGAAGGGGGAGCCGACGTTCATGGCAACCATCGCAAGTCTGAAGGAAGACAAGAGTTTTCAAGAGATATTGCTGCCTTACATAGAGAAGTTTCTTGAGGAAAACAAAGATGTTATGCCCGAGGAGTTGCCTAAGCACCTGCCGCCAAGGCGAGAGGTGGATCACAAGATTTAGTTGGAGCTAGGGGCTAAGCCACCCGCATTTGCCCCATATCGTATGGCACCGCCCGAGCTAGAGGAGCTCAAGAAACAATTGAAAGAGCTGCTAGATGCTGGTCACATTCGCCCATCAAAGGCACATTTCGGTGCATTAGTATTGTTCTAGAAGAAGAAGAATGGAGCGCTGCGCTTGTGCATAGACTACCGAGCACTTAATAAGGTCACAATGAAGAATAAGTACCTGATCCCGCTCATTGCCGACTTGTTCGATAGACTTGGGCAAGCCAAGTATTTTACCAAGGTGGATCTTTGCAAGGGCTACTACCAGGTTCACATTGCCGAATGGGATGAGCCTAAGACAACATGTGTGACGATATATAGAGCCTTTGAGTGGTTGGTAATGCCCTTCGGCTTAACCAATGTACCAGCCACATTTTGCACCCTTATGAACAAGATTTCCACCCCTACCTTGATCAATTCGTGGTAGTCTACCTAAACGACATAGTCATCTACAACAATACCTTAGAGGAGCATATGGAGCAGTTAAGGAAGGTTTTCCAAGTCTTGTGGGAGAACGAGCTATACATCAAGAGGGAGAAATATGAGTTTGCACAATCAAAGGTGCACTTCTTAGGCCATGTTATTAGCAATGGCGGGCTACGCATGGATGAGGCTAAGGTACGTGCTATCCAGGAGTGGGAGGCACCTATAAAGGTAACTGAGTTGAGATCCTTCCTTGGCCTTGTTAACTACTATCGGCAGGTCATCAATGGCTACTAAGCAAAACCGGCACCATTGACTGAGTTGTTAAAGAAGAACAAGCTATGGGTTTGGACAAAGCATTGTCAAAAGGCGTTTGAAGGCCTTAAGGTAGCTGTAATAGAGGATCCAATCTTGGTGCTATTTGACTTTGCCAAGACATTTGAGGTGCACACATATGCCTTAGACTTTGCCATTGGGGGTGTCCTGATGCATGATAAGTTTTGAGAGCCGTAAGTTAAATGAGACGGAGCGGCGTTACACGGTGCAAGAGAAGAAAATGACTGCCATTGTGCATTACCTTCATACATGGCGACATTATTTATTCGGGTCGAGGTTCGTGGTCAAGACTGACAATGTGGCTACTAGCTACTTTGAGACGCAAAAGAAGCTCGCACCAAAACAGGCTATGTGGCAGGATTTCTTGGCCGAGTTTGATTATGTGCTAAAGTACAAGCCTGGTAAAGGTAACGTTGTAGTCGATGCCTTGAGCCTGAAAGACGTGCTTGCTGCCATCACTTTAGCAAGTTGGGACATTAGTGAGGCAATAAAAGAAGGCATGCAGCATGATCCAGCAGCCAAACAGCTTATTGAGTTAGCCAACCAGGGCAAGACGAGACGTTTTTGGGTAGAAGACGGCATATTGCTTACCACAGGTCGGCGGGTCTACGTGCCTAAGTTTGGAGACATCAAACGGCGGATCATAAGGGAGAGTCATGACACAATGTGGGCTGGTCATCCAGGCCAATGTCGCACTAGGGCCTTGGTTGAGTTAGTCTACTATTGACCACACATGAGAGATGACATAGAATGTTATGTGTAGGCTTGTCTTGTCTGTCAGCAAGATAAGGTTGAGCAACAGTCGCAGAGCGTCCACGGGAGAGCGTGACTATGGACTTTATCACTTGTATATCGAAGTCCGATGGTTATAGTACTATTATGGTGGTCATGTATAGATTTTCTGAATATGCCACCTTCATGACCGCCTCAACAGGTTGCACTGCCAAGGAAGCCGCCAAGCTATTCTTTAAGAACATGGTGAAGTATTGGGGCTTACCAAGGCATATTATCAGAGATCGAGACCCCCGCTTTACTGGGAACTTTTGGAGAGAGTTTTCTGACATACTTGGCACGGAACTACACTTTTCCACTAGTTTCCATCCATAGATGGACGGACAGACGGAACGGATAAATGCCTTACCGGATTGCTACTTGAGGCATTATATAAGTGCATCAGAAATATTGGGTAAGGCTCTTGGACATCACCCAATTCTCTTATAACTTGCAGCGGAGTGAGTCCACGGGGCGGACACCATTTGAGCTAGTCACAGGCCAACAACCACAAACTCCACATTCATTACTAATTGCGTTTGAGGGAAAGGGTTTAGGGGATTATGATATGGCCAAAGGATGGGATGAGCAGCTTGACACTGCTAAGTCCTACTTGGATAAGGTAGCTAAGAAGATGAAGAAGTTTGCGGACCGTAAGTGGCGTCCCACGAACTATAGAGTTAGGGACATAGTAATGGTGAAGTTTAACCCAAGACAGTTCAAGGCACTACGGGGAATGCATCAGAATCTGATTCGTAAGTATGAGGGGACATTTAAGATCGTCTCCAAGGTAGGCAAGATCTCATACAAGCTTGACATGCCATCGTATCTTAAGATCTACCCTGTCTTACATGCTAGCATGCTTAAGCCATATCATGAAGACAAGGATGATCCTTGTAGGAGCCAATCAAGTCGAGAGCCTATTACTATCACCGCCTCACATGACCAGGAGATTGAGGCTATTATTGATTACCAGGCCAGGCGAAAACAAGGGCAGAAAGCCACCGCAATGTTCCTTGTTCATTGGAAAGGGGAATCTCCGGAGGAGGCCACGTGGCAACGATATGAAGACTTATGGCAATTCAAATATAAGATCCGAGAGTTTTACGCAGCAACATTGTGCCGCGGTCGTCGCAACATTAGGTGGGGGAGAGTGTGATGACCCGCCATATCACCATGCCACATAGACACCATTTGGCATATATTAATACCATGTGAAAACTTACATAGGAGGAAAGCTAGTATTTGTGAGAAGATTCTAGAGAAGTATGGACATTTTCTTTGGAAGACCCTAGATGCCTATGGATTTGCTAGGAAAGTGCTTGGAATCTTCTAGGCTTGTAGAGAATTCTAGAGAAAGCCCTTATCTTGTAAATATTAAGAATTTGTGTAACAATTAACATTTACACTCTAGCCCCTAGGAGACTAGTATATAAAGGGGGCCATCCATTTGTAATTGACCAAGCAAACAATTCAAGTTCTCTTTAATACAAAGCTTCCTTTAACAATTCTCTTGTGTTCTTTCTACGATTCTCTTAGCGATCTTGAGTGTGGTAAGACTAACTTGACATAGCAAGAATGTGAGCAAGTTATGCAAGGTCGTGAGCGAGTTGTCAAGTGCCACACGTGTACTTAGTTAACAACTAAGGACGTGATATCAGTAGTGTGTTAGAAATTTGTCCTGATTTTCTTACCTTATTTGGATTTATTCTTTTACTTGAAGGAAGAGTAGAATATTAATCATAATTATTTTACTTTTCCTTTATAGATCTCTTCCATATTTGATAAATTTCTTTCTTGTAAGAAAAGGTTGTGCACCACCATTAACTAAGGATCCCTCGTTCACAGAAAAATATAACAATAACATCCACAATGTAGTTATTAAGAGAGTTTTATTTATGGGGAGAATTTATTCGCTCAATTTCTTTTTGTATTATTAGATTAATTATATAGGCCACTTGACCAAACCATATTAAAGAATTATGACTCTTTTAATATACTTTTCTTTTATACCCTGATTTATTATCACCAAGATTTACTTTATTTGCTTACGCATGGCGCTTTGTTATTTTTCGGCCCAACGAATTGCTCTAGATATTAGATTCTAAAAAGTGGGCAATTCTATTGTTGACTCATTCAAAAGAAGATGGTTGTTCGATTTTGATTAGCCAATTAAATGCGAAAAATGTTTGTGCTCCTCGAAGTCATACGAAATCCCAACATCATTGAATGAATTTGGGGGTTTCTTTTACTTTTTTCCTTTTAGGGGTTGCTCTGATGGTAAGCACCCTTCACTTCCAACCAAGAGGTTGTGAGTTCGAGTCACCCAAGAGCAAGGTGGGGAGTTCTTGGAGGGAAGGATGCCGAGGATCATTTGGAAACAGCCTCTCTACCCCTGGGTAGGGGTAAGGTCTGCGTACACACTACCCTCCCCAGACCCCACTAGTAAGATTATACTGGGTTGTTGTTGTTGTTGTTGGTTTTGGGTGTTAGATAAACAATTCTCTAAGTACTATATATGTTTTGAGGGGCAATAGGAAATGGACTAACTGATAGTTATGTTCGTGACCTCCAATCTTTCAAAACTAAAAATGTATAGCGGAAATGTAACATTATACTAATAGGGAGTAAAGTCAAACGCTTTCATTTATGGATTTGATGTCCATTATAATTATAACTTAGACCATTAAACAAGATGTATGCGTAAGCATGAACCTAATTTCAGCGACTTTGTAAAACCGCTATACTCTAATAGCCCACTAAAACAAAAAAAGAAAAGCATAATCTTGAGGTTTGATTGTTGGACCTGTTTTAGTATTTTTGCCTAAATAATGGTAAATGGGATCTAATACATTCATCATTATATATACGTACCACGCACACATAGAATGTCACGAGCACGTGTACCACGTGAACTTCGATCATGCCTTATAAAGCTCTTCACTTTCTTTTTCAATTCCGATATGGAATTCGCCTAAGGTGACATGTGCACCACTTCTTTAGAAGCTTGCCAGCCTAGAAGCCTCACAGTCCTGTTTGACCCGCCCTCCACCATGGGTATCATATTTGCCCCCGACTCAGTGTCCTCGCTGAGGTTGCCCCGCCATCATACTGAGATAGATTCGGCTCTGATACTATATTTATTACGACCCAAGCTCATGTCACGTATTGTCCACTTTGAGCCTAGACCCACACAGATTTCTCTTTTTGGGCTACGCCACATCGAACCCCAAAAGCGCACGTACCATGTGAACTTGTGTCATGCCTTATAAAGTTTTTCACTTTTCACTCACATGCCGGTGTGAGATTTGCCTAAGGTGACACGTGCACCACTTTTTCAGAAGCTTCCCAGTCCTTCTTGACTTGCCCTCCGTCATAGACATCACATAGAACAAAAAAATATAATTACAAAATGTGCAAATTAAACATCAATAAGTAAAGAATAAATATCATTATTTAGCTATTGTATTTATTTTTCTCGTATATTCATTAGAACTAAGTAGGATTGACAATAACATGAGCATGTTTTTGAAGCACGTATTCCTTTGGTAACTTTTATAAATTTATTGAACACTATAATTATAGTATCTTTTAGTATTATTTCACATATGGTGCTAAAAGAGTACGTTAAAATTTGTTTAGTTACCAAACACTGATTAGTTCCTCAATATTAACGGATTCGATATTGACTAACTCGTCAACTTGGTGGATAAGATTCACCTTGATAGATTCTTTTGGCAAAGAAAACTTATTAGAAGAAATAATAAAAAAAAAAAAGACGTAGTTATATTTACATTTACATAAATACGTATGATAAAGATCTTATAATATTTTATATTATTTCAAATTGTTGAAAAGGGAACCAATGTATGAGTGCAAAATTGTTCCATGTGAATAAGGAGAAGGGCCAATTCTTGGTTGGACATTACCAGCCATTTTGTCCTTTAAATTGTTGAAAGGACAAATAGTATAATATTAACCTTCAATGGCCGGTTTGTATACTTAAAAGGCAATTGAATCTTGCTATTTATAATCAGTCCGTCTGTAATCTTTTTGACAAAAATTATCTTGATTCTGATTCTGCAGACAAAGAGAATTTTCCAAAATTCTTGCCGTAAGGATGATAAGTGTCGCCGTATCCGATAATATATAAAATCCTTTCAATTTCATGGTTGTGTTACGGAGATTCAACAAGAATCTTAAATAAATCCAACCATTAAAAACTGAGAGGTTGTCTAAAGTAAATAATAAATATGTTTAATATAACTATGAACATTTTCCATTACCATTAAAGGTGTGACACGATGGATGAATTTATCTAACCTTAATAAGAGGTCTCTATGTGTAAGGTTTGAATATAGAGAATAGAGAATGATAAAGGGTATGTCCTTGTTATTAGATGATAAAGTGCAACAACAACAATTATATCTCGATGTTATATAAATTGAGGTTGATTATATAAATTCTCATTGACCTTGTTTTGTTCGGCACCAGAAACATGAACCCTTTCTTTTTCATGATTCAGCTTTCACATGTTAGAAAACAATGATGCCTGAATTTTTTGGGTTTTCTTAAATATATCATTGATGTATTATATATATATATATATTGCTCTCTGTAACGATCCAACCGGTCGTTTTGAACATTTGCATTTCGTTCACCTGTTTGAAGTCTTGAGTACCTTCATATGATGTATTATGACTTGTGCGAATCATCGATTTTGGTTTCAGGTGATTCAGGATTGATTTGGAAGAATGAATCCTATGTTAGAAGATTTAAGTTGGAAGAGTTGACCAAGTTTGACTTTTGTGTATTTGACCTCGGATCGGAGTTTTGATGGCTCCTTTAAGTCCGGATGGTGATTTTAGACTTGGGTGTATGCCTGGATTCGCATTTGGATGTTTCTACAAGGTTTCATTTCTATTTGACGAAAGTTAAAAATTTGAAGGTTTGGAATGTTCCTAAGTTTGATCGAGAGTTGACTTTGATGGTATCGGGTTCGGATTGTGATCCTGGGAATTGGAATAACTTCGTTGTGTCATTTGAGACTTGTGTGCAAAAGTTGAGGTCATTTCAGGTTGATTTGATATGGCTTGCATGAGTTTTGAAAGTGAAAAGTTCAAAAGGTCATTAAGTTCGATTTGAGGTGCGGTTCGTAGTTTTGATGTTGTTATATGTGATTTGAAGCTTCTACTAAGTTTGTATCGTGTTTTGAAACTTGTTGGTATGTTCATACGGGGTCCCGAGGGGGTGAGTTTCGGATGTGGTTCGGTTCATTTTCGCCTCATGTTGCATTGCTGAAGCAAGACTAGTGATGGTGTTTCAGCATCTACGGAAGTTTGGACGTAGATGTGAGTCCGCAGATGCGGATATAGTATCGCAGAAGCAAAGGTGGCATGTTGTCAAGCAGTCTCAAGTACGGGGAGCTGGGACGTATCTGCGGAGGCTCAGAAATGAGAAATGGCGTAGGAGCAGATAGACGCTCGCACCTGCGATGTCGCAGAATCAAGAATAGTTCTGCAGGTGTGAGAGGCTGGATTTAAATGATTTTTCTGCAAAAGTTACGCCGCAGAAGCGACTGGTGGTCTGCAAAAGCGGAATCTCTGGGCGGAAGCTTATACAATCGAGGGTTTGGTTCATTTTAACATATTTTGAGCTATGCAGCTCGGATTTGGGAGATTTTCACCACTTGGACTAGGGTAAGTGTTTTTGACTCAGTTTTGAATATATTTCGTGATTCCATCTTCAAGTTTTGGTAATTAGTTGGTAATTTTGAAAGAGAAATTGGGGAATTTTTGTCTAAACTTTCGTAAAGTGAATTTTTGAGTTTTGAACATCGATTCGGAGTCGGATTTGAGAGAAATTAGCATGGTTGGACTCGTAATTGACTGGGTTGTCGGATCTTATGAGTTTTGTGGGGTTCCGAGGTGCGAGTTCGAGTTTGACCTTTTGGTTGACTTTGAGTATTTGATTAAAGATTCGACCGTATTGATTGGGTTTGCTTCCTATGGATAAATTGATGATTATTAGTTGCTTTTGACTAGTTTCGAGGCGTTCAGAGGATGATTTGAGCGGGATGACGCTTCTAGTATATCGATTTAGCTTGTTTGAGGTAAGTGTCTTGCGTAACTTTGTTGGGAGAGTTTCTCCTACTAATTGATATTGTTTGCTACATATGGGGGTGATGCATATATAAGGTGACGAGAGTATATGCATGTGCTAGGAATAATCATGCTTGGGGGTAAATTATACGATTATTTGTGCCTTGTAGGATTAGGTGACCTTCTTGCTTCATCTCTTACTTGACTTCTAGATTACTATGAATATGAAGTTAAATACTAGAAACCATGATTTAGATTATTATAATTTGATTAAAATTTGACATACTTTTGTGAGGTTATTGAAGTGTTAAATTTGGTCGTCATTATATTTAATCACAAATACATCGCTACGACCGTTATTCTTGAGATATTGGATTATATACTTGTGTCAGGACCCAAAATCCTAACCTGTCGCGATGGTGCCTATCTCGATACTAGGTAAGACGATAACCTCAATAAATCACAATCTCTTTTAAGTTTGAAAATATAATATTTAAACACAATCCACAAGTCTCACAAATACCGATACACACTCTCCCAAAACCCGGTGTCACTGAGTACATGAGCATGTATACATTATAAGTCTGGAAAACGTGGTCTATAACAATCTGAGACCAAATACCGTAAACAAAAGGATAAGGAAAGAGAGACAAGGTCTGCGAAATATGGCAGCTACCTCCGAATCTCCGAAAAATCGACTGTGTAAAAGAATCAATATCCACTATATCCGGGATCACCTGGATCTGCACACGAAGTGCAGTGTGTAGTATGACTACAACGAACTCACTAAGTAACAATAATAAATAAAGAACTGAAAGTAGTGACGAGCTTCTTAGCTAATTCCAAATACAATACTTTCCAATATAAAAGAGTAGGCGTTCTCTCAAGTTCAACATTTAAGATTTCACTAAAATTTGATATCAAGTTTGACCGAAACATAAAATAATATTTTTTTAAAATTTTCAAAAATAGTGATATATGACAGCTGAAATGCAGCAAATAATGAAATCGATACATCCTCTCAGAGTAACAGTCACTCTGTCCCCCTATTCACTTCAACCTCACAGTCATTATTTCCTCACAGTCATTATTTTCTCAGAGTCACTCTTTTCTCACAGTCGCTCATCACTCGGCACTCGCACTCAGTAGGTAACTGCTCTCATTGGGGGTGTGTATAGACTCTGGAGGGGCTCCTTCAGCCCAAGCTCTATATCAAGCCAATCACGGCATAAATCAATGAAACATGTTGCGGCGTGCAATCCGATCCATAAATATCCTCACAATTAGGCCCTCGGCCTCACTCAGTCATCAATCTCTCCAGTCTCTCGGACTCTCAGAAATCATGATAAGCAGCTCAACAACAATGATATAATGCATCAATAATGAATAAGAGAGACTGAGGTAAAAATGTGCAAATAGAACTGCGATTGAGTGCAAAAATAGCAATTTAGCAATTAATTTCACAAGTACACGACCTATGTGGGTCCCAGCAGTGTAAACATATGATTTTAACATGATTCATAGATCCATTTCTCTAATACGGTGAAAATGTATGGATATCAATAAATTTTCAACTACACAATTTTATGGAATTGACCAAGTCATAATTCCTACGGTGCACGCTCACACGCCCGTCATCTAGCATGTGCATCACCTCAAAACCAATCACATAATACATATTTCGGGGTTTCATACCCTCAGTGCTAAATTTAGAACTGTTACGTACCTCAAGCCGTGTAATTCTTTATTCTGACATATCTTTTCCTCGTGAATTAGCCTCCAAACACCTCGAATCAAGCCACAAATTATTCGATTCAGTCAATAACATTTATTGGAATTAATTCCATAAGAAAATACTAATTTTCCAACAAAATCTAAAATTTAGCTCAAAACTCGCTCGTGGGGCACACGTCCCGGAACCCGATAAAAGTTACAAAATCCGACCTCAACTCGACCCTCAAATCTTCAATTTAAACAAAGAGGGTTTTCTAAATTTTCCAACTTAATTCACAAATTAAATGTCAAAAATAACTATGGATTCGGGTAATTTAACCAATATTGAGTTAGGAACACTTACCCCGTTGTTTTCCCTGAAAATCTCCCGAACATTTTCTCTCTCCGAGCTCCAAATCGGTAAAAATAAAAAATGGGATGAAGTCCCATTTTCAGAACTTAAACTCTCTCCCCAGTCATTTGCTCTACGCGACCGCGGAATACCACACGCGATTGCGAAGCATAAATTTCCACTGCCCAGATTTAACCCTACGAGATCGTAGATATTTTCACGCGATCGCGAAGCTCACTCTCACAGGCCTATGCGATCGCGGACTCGTCCACGCGATCGCGAAGCACAAAATGCGTGACCTCTACTTCTGCTTCACTTACTCTACGCGAACGCGACCTTCTTCACGCGTTCGCGAATAACGAACTCGCACAGCGACGCGATCGCGTCCCTCTTCACGCGATCGCAAAGAACGAAATCATCACTGCTTCAAACAAGCTACGCGATCGCGGACATTCTCATGCGATCACGTAGAAGGAAACGAGTGACAGAAAACCAGCATTCTTTAGCTGGAATGCCAAGTCCGAAATTGATCCGTTAGCCATCTGAAACTCACCCGAGTCCCTCGAGACCTCAACCAATTATACCAACAAGTCCTAAACCATGATACGAACTTAGTCGAAACTTCAAATCACATCCAACAATGCTAAAACTACGAATCATACCCCAACTCAAGCCTAATGAACTTTGAAATTTTATATTTCTACAAATGACGCCGGAACTTATCAAATCTAGTCCGAGTGACCTCAAATTTTGAACACAAGTTATAAATGACATAACGGAGGTATTTCAATTTTCAGAATCAGATTTCGACCCTATATCAAAAAGTCAACTCCCCGGTCAATCCTCCCAAAAATTCGACTTTCGCCATTTCAAGCCTAATTCCACTACAGACCTTCAAATAATTTTCCGGATACGCTCCTAAGTCCAAAATCACCATACGAAGCTATTGAAATCATCAGAATAAAATTCTGAGGTTATTTACACATAAGTCAATATCCAGTCAACTTTTCTAACTTAAGTTTTTAATTAAGAGACTAAGTGTCTCATTTCACTCCGAAATCCTTCCGGACTCGAACCAACTAACTCAGTAAGTCATAAAATAACTGTAAAGCATAAATTAAATAGTAAATAGGGAAATAAGGTTATAATACTCAAAACGGCTGGACGGGTCGTTACAACTTGAGTTGAGGATCATTTTTGATATTTATTGAGATACTTGAACAATAAGGTTCTTGAGGTTTTGTTGAATTACTATTGGCTTGATAGCTGTGATTGATATTCATTTGGAATATTCGCTAATCTCTCTCCTTGATATTATTTATGCTTCCTACCTTGCTTGTTATTGATATACACGTGTTTGGTGAGGAAGAGTGTAAATCACGAAGAGTGATGCCGTGCCATTTTATTTACATTATCATGTGAGAAAGAGTGTAAAGTACCAAGGATGATGTCGTGCCATATGAGAATAAAAGCATGAAGGGTGATGTCGTGCCATGTGAGTAAAGCACGAAGGGTGATGTCGTGCCATATCATTTATATTAACATGTGTTCATGGCACGAATAGTGTTTCCGTGCATGCGAGGACGAGAGATATGCATTATATTGTGATATCTTTTCCTTGTGTATTATTCATGCCTTATTTTTGAACTGTTACTATTGCACATATGTATTCTACATGACTTGTCATTATTGTTATGTCTTTGTCCTCTACCTAAATTGTTGATGTATTATTCATGCCTTCTATATGTTCAACTTGCAAATTTCATGCTTTCCTTCTTATTTGACACATCTACATCTATGTTGTTTCTCATTGTTGCACTGTTGTATAAGTCTTTTACCATGTTAGTTATTCATGCTTTATATTTGTTTAGCTTATAAAGATCATGATTTCCCCCTTGTTTGTTATATCTACATCTAGGTCTTCTATCCTGTTAGTTGTTCATATCTTCTATTTGTTTAGCTTATAAAGATCATGCTTTCCCTGTTGTTTGTTATATATATATATATATCTAGCCTTCTTCTATGTTAGTGAAATTTATGTTCTTCTATCTTAACTGTTGTCATTACTTCTATGCCTCCTATCTAGCTTGTTACTATTACAAATATGTACTGCGTTGTTTGTTATTGCTGCCTGTGTATCTCCCACTTTATTGTTATTGTTATTTCTTTCACCTAATTGGAATTGTTATACGTATACTTGGTGAGAATGAGATAAATGCACGAAAGGTATTGCCGTGCCATTTGATTTGATGTCTTGAGTTTATCTCTCATGCTATGAAAGCTGGATTTGTTACCGTGGTTTGATGGTTATCGCTTTAAGAAAATGATTGATTGTGATGTTGGAAAATATTGACCATGATTTTATTTTAGTAATCATTTACTGCTTCACATATTTGTTTCTTGTATTCTAATTTGTAAAAAAATTAGAATTGTTTCTATTGCTAGTCTACTGTACATGTTATATCAGTGAGTATCTTTTAACTAAAAGCCTCGCCACTACTTCACGAGGTTAGATAATATACTTACTGGATACATAGGGTCGGTTGTACTCATACTACACTTTTGCACCTTGCGTGCAAATGTTGGAGTTGATGTTGCTGTGAATGGCGGGAGCTGACATTGAAGATGTGCCTGCGTTCCAATTATAGCCGTCTCTTGTTCTTGGTGGCTTTAGATTTATAAATCTGTTTATGTATGTTTCAACAGATGATGTATTTATTTCGTACCAGCTTTGTAAATTCTAAGTCTTAAAAACTCATGACTTGTACTACCGTTCCTTGGGATTTGTATAGAAAGTTTAATTATTTTATCCATTGTCTCTTATTACTTGATTTGAGTCGTGTTAATGGTTATTTGGCTTAACTAACGGGTTGGATTAGGTGCTATCACGACTTGGCGGATTTCGGATTGTGACACTCTCTTCACTGTATCAGATATAGATTCCATCTCCGTATATAATGTTCTCACTTTTAGCCCAAGGAATCATTGAATGAAATTATATATTCACCCAAAAGCTCAAACATTTTAAATTAACGGACTAGATACCGAAACAAAATAAATAGTAAATAAAGTAAAAATCTTGAAAGAATGAGTGGATAATAATCTAACAAAATGCTCAACCCATTAGTTAAATTGCTATTCATTCATTCTTCCCATCACCTTAGAAGATAGAGATTCCATCTCCATATATAATGTTCTCACTTTTAGCCAAAGTAATCATTCAATGTAAATTAATATATTCACTCAAAAGCTCAAGCATTTCCAATGTAACTTGAATTAAAATAAAAAAATAAACTAAAATTATTGAAAGAATGAATACTAATTTAACTAATACCCAACCCATTATAGAGCTTCACCAAAACAAAATTCAATTTCTTTGATTTGTTTGCAAAGACATGGAATCAAACATGACAATATGATATTTAACAATAATGATAACAATACAGGAGAATTAGATGCTCTTATTCCAAATTTCAATCGTTCAAACACTTCAAACGCGGTCTTATTTTGAAAGAAATTTGTGATTCTTTTGGTAATTTCTATTATTAATAATAAAGTAATAGGATAAATAATTGATCTAATGGTGCCAAGAAAATTGGGTAAAATTAAAAAATAGTCAGATTTACAAGTGGTAATTGAAAAATAGCCACAGTTTCAAAAGTAATCGAAATTTAGCCACTTTTCATGTAAAGATAAATCTGAACGAAAATACAGTTCAAAACCCGGAATATATTCCAGCATAATATACTAGAGTTCCAGCATAATATACCGGATTTCCAACATAATATGCTGGAAGTTCATACAGAAGTGCTCCAATCTCCAGTATATTATGCTAGAACTTTCCGTGGGAGTTCCAGCATAATATGCTGGAAGTTCATATGCAAGTGCACCAATCTCCAATATATTATGCTAGAACTTTTCGTGTTGCAGCAAAATAGTAGCTATTTTTCAATGACATTGCAAACGCTGGCTATTTTACAATTACCAATCCAAAAACTGACTAGCCTGTGCTATTTTCAAAAGAAAATTTGGAGCCATTACTCATCACTATCATAAAATTCATTAACTGTAGTGTGAGCCACGTTTATTGCCTAATACTCCTTCCGTTTCAAATTAGATGAAATACTCTCCTTTTTAATCTGTTCCAAAATAAATGACACATTTTTAAATTTTGAAATAATTCAATTTTAAACTCTTCATTTTACTCATTTTACCCTTAATGGGAAGCTTTTATAACCACACAAATGTTATGATCCCACAAAACTTTTACTCTTAAACCTTTAAGATCATAAGTTTCAAATGTCTTCTTCTTTTTCTTAAACTCTGTGTTGGGTCAAACATCCTCATCTAAATTGAAACGGAGGGAATAACTTTTTACTAAGACCGTACTTATCGTTATTGAAAAGAATAATCAATTGGTATCCACTATTTTTATGCATTGATGCCCAAACCAAGAATGGATGATTGAAAAGTATATAAAAAAGTAAAAAAAAAAAAAAAGGAATTCTTTAAGTACGTATACTATTCGGGGTGACACTTCCACATTTTATGGATGGAAAGTTCTCTTAAAAAGAGTCTTGATACAATGTTGGACATACAAATTTCTGGAAGGGATTGAAAAAAGTGATCTCCTGTGTTTGGGTTTTGAACCACTCATGCATATTGTCAAACGCCCAAAATCTCACATGTCGTGATGACGCCTATCTCAATATTAGGCAAGCCGAAAATCTCAATAAATCACCATATTTTTTAAATTTGAAAACACAATAATTAAATTCAGCGGAAGAAACTCATAATTTCAAATATAACACTCCCAATATCCGGTGTCACAGAGTACATGAGTATCTAATATGAATACAAAGTTTGACGGATAAAAATCACCGTATGAAAATATAGAATAATACAATAATTAAACAGGAAGGGAATCAAGTCTGCGGACGTCAAGCAGCTACCTTGATAGTCCCCAATAGAATTTCAAAGTCTAGCAGCCACCGTATCCGGGAGCACCTGGATCTGCACACGAGGTGCAACGTATAGTATGAGTACAACTAACTCAATAAGTAACAAGACTAACCTCTCGGCTGAAAGTAGTGACGAGCTCCGCAAGTACAATCCAGTATAAATAATGGTATAAAATGTAGACATGCTTTCAAGTTCAATATTTAAACTCAGTACACGTGAAATAGATCAATACTGCATGATATGCGGAATATGACATCTCAGTGGAAAGACCTCATGTAATACTGGTCACAAATCATCTGGTCACTCGATGTTGTTTATGGCCAATCCGGCCCAAGGGTGTTCCAACCCGTACATATATACACATCGACTAACAGTCAGTCACTCAGTACCGTATAAGGCCAATCCAGCCTTGGGGTAATTTATCCCCAAATATAAATGATACGGACAAGATCCATGTCCAGGTAAACTCATTACAATATAAATAAGTAAGGCAAGTCCATGCTCTGAGAAATCCATCCCGAATATACATAATCATCGTAAGTAAGGTAAGTCCGTGCCCTGGGAAGTCCATCCCGAATATATATAATCATCTACGCTCACTGGAGGTGTGTACAGACTCCGGAGGGGCTCCTTTAGCCCAAACGTGATATAAAGTCGATATGGCCTACTGCAGGCATGCAGTCTCGATCCGTCTAATAATATAGCCTATAAGGCGCAGGCGGGCAGCCACGATCCATAGAATAGTAAAGCCTATAAGTTCTGCTGCAGGCGGGCAGCCCCGATCCATAGAATAGTAAAGTCTATAAGGCATGCTGTAGGCGGGCAACCTCAATCCATAGAATAGTAAAGTCTATAAGGCATGCTGTAGGCGGGCAACCTCAATCCATAGAATAGTAAAGCCTATAAGGCCTGCTGCAGGCGGACAAACCCGATTCATAGAATAATAAAACCTATAAGGCCTGCTGCAGGCGGGCAACCCCGATCCATATAATAATAATGTATAAAGCCACTATGGCATACTGCAGGCGGGCAGCCCCGATCAATTTAATGATAACATATATAAAGCCAATATGGCCTACTGCGACGTGCAGCTCGATCCCATAAATATCCTCACAATGGACGAATATGACTGATTGTGAAAATGTATGTTTTTGAAACAATTTAATTCAACAGCAACCCGACCCCATGTGTCCCAAAAATTGGCACGTAGCCTAAACATGATATTTAATAAGAGTCTCAGCTCAATTTCTCTAACACATGGAACATGTTCAGATAATAACATGATTCATTAATTTTACAACTACACAGGATTTATTCAAAACACAATTTCTATGATGCTAATCCACATGCTCGTCACCTATCGTGTGTGTCACCTCCAAATAATTTATATCATACCAAATTTCGGGGATTCATACCCTCAGAACCAAGTTTAGAAGTGTTACTTACCTCAAACCATGTAATTCTTTACTCCGCTATGGCTTTGCCTCGTGAATTGGCCTCCAAACGCCTCAAATCTAGCTACAAATAATTCGATTCAGTCAATAAAATTTATTAGAATTACTCCCATAAGAAAATATAAATTTTCCAACAAAATCCGAAATTTAGCTAAAAATTGCCCGTGGGGCCCACATCTCGGAATGCGACAAAAGTTACAAAATCCGAAAGTCCATTCAACGACAAGTCTAACCATACCAATTTTACCAAAATCCGACATCAACTGAACCCTTAAAACTTCAAATTAAACCAAGAGGGTTTTCTAATATTTCCAACTTAATTCACCCATTAAATGTTAAAAACAATCATGGATTCGGGTAATTTGACCAATAATGAGTTAAGAACACTTACCCCATTATTTTTCTTGAAAATATCCCAAAAATCGCCTCTTCCCGAGCTCCAAATCGTTAAAAATGGAAGTCCCATTTTCAGATCTTAAACATTATGTCCAGGTTCGCATTTGCAGACAAAAACTTCATATTTGCGAATGAACAATACATCCCATGAATAGTGTTTTCGCAATTGCGATAAATGGTTCGCAATTGCGATTGAACCGTATTTTCGCAATTGCAGACAAAAACTTCGCAATTGCGAATGAACAGTACCTCCCATGAATAGTGTTTCCGAAATTGCGATAAATGGTTCGCAATTGCGAATGAACAGTACCTCACCAGAAACCAGCAAACTCAAACTTCTCCGAAATGATCCGAAACCACCCTGAAACTCATCCGGAACCTCCCGGACACAAATCATATATGAATTTCAATCATAAAATATGCTATGGACCTGTTCGCGCACTCAAAACACTGCAAAGAGGTCGTCTTGACCCGATATTGACCATGGTCAAACTCCCAAATTTCTTAACTTTACTAGTCTCTCAACCAATGATCCAAAAGTACACCCAAGCCCCTCGGGACCCGCTAAATCATACCAACAAGTACTAAAATATCATACGAACGTAGTCGAAACTTCAAATCACGACAAACAACGCTAGAATCACAAATCATACTCCAATTCAAGCCTAATAAAATTTGAAACTTCCAATTTCTACAAACGACATCGGAACCTATCAAATCACGTCCGATTGACCTCAAATTTTGCACACAAATTATAAATGACATAACGGAGCTATGAAAATTTTCAGAACTAGATTCCAACCCCGATATCAAAAAGTTAACTCCCCGGTCAAACTTCCCAAAAATTCAATTTTCGCCATTTCAAACCAAATTTCACTACGAACTTCCAAATAATTTTCCGGACACGCTCCTAAGTCTAAAATCACCATACGGAACTATTGGAATCATCAAAACTCTATTCCGAGGTCGTTTACACATAAGTCGACATCCGGTTAACTTTTCCAACTTAAGTTTTCAATTATGAGACTAAGTGTCTCATTTCACTCC
>AWOL01S0098687.1:0-13633 GCA_000715115.1 Nicotiana otophora
AGTTCACACATTCCATGAAGCCATCCATCTCGTCATCATCAAAGTTGAGCAAGACGGCCTCCATCATAGTACCAACATTGATTGTAGCACTTGTATCATCAACAATGACATCGGTCACCAAATCCACAAAAGAACACACCTCATTGCTATTTGGTTTCCGCATGGACTTACACATATAGAATACCACTTTTTCATCACCAACCCAGAAAGTGAGTTCTCCGGCTTCAACATCACAAAGAGTCTTACCCATAGCAAGGAAATGTCTCCCAAGAATAATTGGCACCTCATAATTAACCTCACAACCTAGAATGAAAAAATCCGCCGGAAGAATGAATTTATCAACCCAGACCAAAACATCTTCAATCATACCCAATGGCCTTTTCATGGTACAATCGGCCATTTGCAATCTCATAAAGGTGAGCCTTGGTTGCCCAATCCCCAAAGTCTTGAAAACCGAATAGTGCATCAAATTAATACTTGCCCCAATATCACAAAGAGCTTTAGCAAACTCGGCACTTCCAATAATACAAGGAATTATGAAAGTACCAGGATCCTCCTACTTAGGAGCCATTGAATGAACAATTGCACTCACTTGATGAGTGACTTTAATAGTTTCAAAATTCATCGACCTCTTCTTTGTCAGAAGATCTTTCATAAACTTTGCATAATCGGGCATTTTTTCCAAAGCTTCGACCAATGGCATATTCATTGAAAGACACTTCATCATTTGAATGAACTTTATAAATTAATTCTCATCATTTTTCTTGGCAAGTCTTTGAGGGTATGGAGGTGGAGGCTTATGCAATGGTGCCTTTGCCTTTTGCACTATCGGCTCCTGTATGTCAATAATGTGTTCCCTAGACGGGTTCACCTCCTCTTGAGTCTCTTTCACACTATCATCAATATCAATCCGAACTTCCTCATTAGGTTGAACAACATTGTTCGGGATCTCTTCTTCTTGCATAACTTGATCATCATCAACAAGTCACCTTCCTCTTGATGTGGGTGCATTCCCACCTCTTTCACTTCTTGTGATAACCGCCATAGCATGCCCCATATTATTACCACCCTTTGGGTTTACCATCGTGTCACTTGGTAGTGCCCCTTTAGGACGAGAATTTAAAGCTTGAGAGATTTACCCTATTTGAATTTCTAGGTTGTGGATTGATATATTGTGCAAGGCAAGTTGGGCATCTGAATCGTCATTCTTTTTCATGATTTGATTGAACATACTTTTAATACGTCCCATCTCATTGTTTGAAGAACTTTAACTATGGGAAGGATAAGGAGGTGGGTTGGTCTGTTATTGATACATTGGTAGCCTTTGAAAACCTGACCCCGGTTGCCTTGATTGTTACTCCAACCACCTTGATTGTTGCCTCCCCAATTTCCTTGGTTATTTCCACTCAAGTTTTCTTGTTTGTTATTGTTATGCCAATTCCCTTGATTGTTAGAATTCCAATTGCCATGATTGTTTTATGGTCTCCATTGTTGTTGGTTTGAGCCTTGGAAGTTGTTTCTTTTCCCTTGAAAATTATTCACATATTACACTTCCTCCTCTTGCTCATTATAAGAATCATCTTGCTCAAAACCACCACCATCTTGCACATAATTCTCCACTCGAGTTTGCACTTGTGGACCCTTAGTCCTCCTCTTGTTTGCCAAAATATTCATTCCCTCCATAGCATTAACTTGTTTAGGAGCTTGCACTTGATTTAGTTGGGCCTTTTCTAGTTGATTCATGGTAGTGGTCAATTCGGCAATGGCTTGCCCATGGTCTTGCAATTCTTTGTGAAGGTGGATCGTATTCGGATCACCTTGTGGGACATTGGCCCAGGATTGCCAAGCCAACGATGTTTCTGCCATCTCATCCAAGATTTCACATGCCACCGCATAAGGCGTAGTCATAAAGTTCCCACCGGTTAGTTGATTTACTACACATTGGTTGGTTATGTTAATCCCACTATAAAAGGTTTGTTGTATCATGTTTTCCGTCATATCGTTGTTGGGACATTCCTTAACCATTGTTCTATAGCTCTCCCATATTTCATGTAGTGGTTCATTCAGCTCTTGCTTGAATGCCAAGATATCATCTAGAAGTGTAGCTATGTGCCCGGGAGAGAAAACCTTAGCAATGAACTTTTCCGCCAACTCATCCCAAGTATGAATTGAATGGTTCAGGAATCGTTCCAACCAATATAAAGATTTTCCTCGTAAAGAAAAGGGAAAAAGCCTTAGTCTCAATGCATCCTTGGAAACATTAGTTAACTTACTCCCCCAACATGTATCCACAAAGCCCTTCAAATATTTATAAGCATTTTGAGTTGGGGCACCGGTAAAGAAACTCTATTGCTCAAACAAAGTGAGCATCACATTGGTGATTTGGAAGTTGCCTTCCCTATTACAGGGAGGGACTATTGAACTAGCATAACCTTCATTGGGCAATATCCGGTGTGGAGCCACTTGTGGTGGAGGTGGGGGTGGAATGTACACGTTTGCATATGGTACCCGGCTTCTCTGATTGGCTTGAGGCTCAAGAGGTACCTTCTCTACTTGTTCCTCCTCGCCATTCAATTCACCCAAAGGCAAATTTCCGAGGTCATTGTTCGCCATGTTTGTACCTATAATTTCTTAAAGAAGTTAGTAACACATAAAGAAAAGAAGATATTCCAAAAATACACTCAAATATATAGCTAACACCTTTTTAACTCCCCGGCAACAACGCCAAAAATTGATCCACATCCAATCTGCACTCAATAGTGAGTGAAAACGGTCGTTGGAAGAATAGTATCCAACAAGAGTCGGGGTCGATTTCCACAGGGAGTTTAATATGGGTGTTAAGGTGTACATTTGATGAGAGTAAATAAAATAACTAAATTGCGCATCCAAACAATGTATTTTGTTTTCTACTTCTAAATTAACACTAACAATTATAAACTAATGAGAAGAAACTAGAAAGCGAGTGATTGTTTTTGTTGTTTTTACCAAATGGTTAAAAGACTCAGGGATGTAACCTTCACCTAGGTGTTAGCCTAATAGGTTAAGTACGTTAACACTTGTTTTATTGATCGGGGTGTATTATAGCTCTCAACTCTAAGTTGTTCACTCAATACCTCTCGGTCATAGAGTGATTTTTCCAGATTTGTCTTTCTCAAGCCCAACTGGGTATCAAGCTAAATAGTTTATATGAGCTCAAGTCGGATTTTCCTTATATCTAGTTCAAACCCTTTAATTAGGCTATTCAAATCCTCAACTAGCCCAATTTCTTGCTAGCTAAGTTTTCCTAGACTAGGTCCATCTTTCTCAAGTAAAGACCAAGTCAAAAAGGCATGAATCAATGTTTGCAACCATTAATTCTAAAATTAAAGCATAAACAAGGCTAAATAATCAACACCTAATCATAAACAAGTATTAAATTAAATACCCATAAGGTTTACACACTAGGGTTGGGTCACAACCCTAGTAAGCGTCTAGCAACTCATAGTAGAAAATGAAAATAAATACTAATTAAACTCATAAAATAAAATTAAAATGATAAACTATGATATTTTATCCCAAAATGATCTATTTCCTAAAATAAACTATAATGGCTGCAACTGCTAGAACTTCAAAACTTGACATAAAAATGTGATTCCCGTCTATTTATAGTGGCCCAAAATTCACTAACAAAAATGCCCCGTGGGAGGTTCCGCGGCCGCATAATTCCATATACGGTCCGCACATGCCTGAATCTGCAGGGAACTGGATTCTGCAACCGCACAATTTGGTTTGCAGCTCAGCTTCTGTGGCCGCACAATTCTTGTGTGGTCCACACTTCAGGCAAGGCTTCAGTCTTGGTCATTTATGCACTCCTTGAACTTTTTGAATTCTTGTCAGTGCGAACCATGTTCTACGGCCGCACAAAATGTGTGCGGTCTGCACTTCTACTTCAGATGCTTCAGGGCTGCTTCATCAGTTCTACGGCTGCAGAGGGAATTCTGCGGTCCGCACTTGCTTCTATGGACCGCACTTCTTGTATGTTGCGCCCCTTCTTGCCTTGTGAGTCAGAACACTCCTTTTTGAGTCGGATTTCTTCATAAGAGCCCAAATTTCCAACATTCCTGCAATTTGTANTAATTCTAAAATTAAAGCATAAACAAGGCTAAATAATCAACACCTAATCATAAACAAGCATTAAATTAAATACCCATAAGGTTTACACACTAGGGTTGGGTCACAACCCTAGTAAGCGTCTAGCAACTCATAGTAGAAAATGAAAATAAATACTA
The DNA here is from genome assembly GCA_000715115.1 of Nicotiana otophora. NCBI lineage: Eukaryota > Viridiplantae > Streptophyta > Magnoliopsida > Solanales > Solanaceae > Nicotiana > Nicotiana otophora. Next base: position 4,269 of record AWOL01S0098687.1, read on the forward strand.
ATTAAACTCATAAAATAAAATTAAAATGATAAACTATGATATTTTATCCCAAAATGATCTATTTCCTAAAATAACTATAATGGCTGCAACTGCTAGAACTTCAAAACTTGACATAAAAATGTGATTCCCGTCTATTTATAGTGGCCCAAAATTCACTAACAAAAATGCCCCGTGGGAGGTTCCGCGGCCGCATAATTCCATATACGGTCCGCACATGCCTGAATCTGCAGGGAACTGGATTCTGCAACCGCACAATTTGGTTTGCAGCTCAGCTTCTGTGGCCGCACAATTCTTGTGTGGTCCACACTTCAGGCAAGGCTTCAGTCTTGGTCATTTATGCACTCCTTGAACTTTTTGAATTCTTGTCAGTGCGAACCATGTTCTACGGCCGCACAAAATGTGTGCGGTCTGCACTTCTACTTCAGATGCTTCAGGGCTGCTTCATCAGTTCTACGGCTGCAGAGGGAATTCTGCGGTCCGCACTTGCTTCTATGGACCGCACTTCTTGTATGTTGCGCCCCTTCTTGCCTTGTGAGTCAGAACACTCCTTTTTGAGTCGGATTTCTTCATAAGAGCCCAAATTTCCAACATTCCTGCAATTTGTACATTTTCATTAGTTTTGGGAACATAAATCAATACTTTCGGACTAAAACAAAAGTAAAAATATACTAATAAGTGGTCAAAATACACACTTATCACAGGCTAAAAGTATTATTAATAGTTAAAGACAAAATAATTATCACCCAATACCGTAGTCAATTGATAGAAACACCAATAATCACTCAAATAATAAAACTCTACCCCAAATCCCACACTAAGACCATGGAGCATTTAACAGAGTAATATGAGTTTAGATGACGGGTATGAAAATGCAAAGGAAAAGGAAATTAACTAACACGAACTAGATAAAGCTGAAATGAAAGCCTCCATGAACAATGTGGTGGCTCACCTTAGCAATAGGATCCACTCGAACAAACTCGTCAGCTAATAGCTCTATCTCCCGCAACGCTATCTGCATAGAGATGTAGGTAAGGAGTGAGTTATACGTAAATATAACCTAGTAAGATCTTCGACCCGCCACTTTAAATACCTCTGGAATAAGTGTTAGAAATTACAAACACACCATAACAAGAACGATATAATATATACGATAATTATACAATAACTCAAAATATATGAATCAATAGAGTTAATATGAATTAACCAACAAGAGTACACACTAAGGACTTATCATAATTGTAGTGAAAGAAAACTAACCAACACATCTACGAGTCCACAACGACACCATAATGCCTCAAATATGTAATGGAACATACACAATTCTCTTTGAAACATACACAATGCCCCAATTATATTAAGAAGCATACACAATGCTCGGGTGATGTACAAAGGCATACACAATGCCCAACATCATGGCTCACAGTCGTATCAAACTCAACGCCTTGGCTCACAGGCATATCAAACTATCAAACTCAACATCATGGCTCACAGCCGTATCACGCCATCAAATAACTTATAATTTTTTTTATAAAATAATATATCTGCGGCTAGTCTAAGACCACCGATTCTACCAAGAGCACACTTGTCCCAACACATGGACCAGGCAGAGAAAACACATTTTCAAAGCGGATTTTAGAAAAGCAAACATCAAAGCTTAAAGTCTCACTTACCTCTCCAATAGAAAGTTCTCCAACCTTTCAGCCTAGAACACCAACCAAACGGCCTCCAAATAACCTCAATCTGTTATGATTTCCTCCCCAAACTTTTCTTCTCCAATTGATCGTCGCCTCTAGTTCTACCAGAATGATGTTTCCCTTTTTCTAGTTTTCTTTTTTTATGTTTTTTTCTTTATTAAGACCTAAATTACTCCTTTTCCTACACCTTATGTATTTGTACATGGGCCAATAAGAAAAATATATGGGTTTAGCATATTTCTTTATCATTATTTATTTTCTCAATTATTTTATTATCCAACTTAATATGTGTAATAGTTAATAAGGTTCACTAACCATTTAATAAATTTTCAAACTCATAAAGTAATAAGTATGTATAAAAATTTTGGTTATTACACTTTAGCTGGTATAATCAATTTATTATAAGAACAAGCAACACAAGAGAATTCTTGAAGAATTTTCTAGTTCTTCAGTATATGCTTATCTGAATCTCAAATAGCTCATTTAAAAATGACAAATGAAAATTTCAAGTTTATCATGGCATGTGCTATATCTTAGTAAACTTCTGGTTCACTATGGTCATGAACTTTTGCATTAATAAACTTCTGATTTACTGTGGCTACTTTTGTATCAGCAAATTTCTAATTTATTGTAGCTACTTTTACCTCAGTAAAACTTCTGATTTACTGTGACTGCTTTTGCATTAGTAAACTTTTGGTTTACTGTGATACATGGTATAGTACAAATTAAAGAATAGAGTGGGTAAGTTCTCACATATATATTTTTTACCCCCTATGATTGCGGAAACAAGAAGAATTTCAATATTCCAATTATTTGTAGTCTTAGTGTGATAGCCATTCGTATTAGAAAACTTTTGATTTATTACAATATATGTCTTGATCACAATCATTTAATATGAATGACATATTTGCATATAAGTTCATCGAGAGCCTTCATTTATTATCCACAATCTAATATTTGTTTACTCGTAAAACGGTACAGTTGAATTTATACGTGGTTTCTATTCCGGGGCCAGAACTTCCAAGCACAATAGTGATGAAACCAATGAACAAGAAAGTAAAATTGTGTAAAGCTCTTAATCGATAATACCATAAGTTTGCCATAAAAGTCATGTCCTTTACAATGATAATAGAGCTCACTATTTATAGCTACACCTAGGGAACAAGGTCTTAGGATCGTGCCTTTCTTTAATACCAATTATGAGGGCCATTGATGAAGGTGTAACGGTGAGCATAAGTGACAAATTCTCTGTGACGGGCAGCGCACTAAATGTTGTGGAATATTCTCCATTAAATGCTACCGGTCGGAGGGTATCTATTACATCTTTATGAGTGTCATTCTTTTCGGTGACAAACGGGATAATTTCCTTCGGTTCTAACTATGCCCCGCCTTAAGTTTTACGTGTCACTCTCTTAAGCAGCCATTTAGCATAGCGTATTTTACCGTACATAGATAGTCCCCCTGCTTTCCGATGACATAACTTTGTGTCACCGGGAAGTTGGTAGAAAACTCTTTTTAGCGGGAACTATTATGATTCCTTCTGAAAATATTTTGACGGTTGATTAGACGCACGTCTCTATGCATTTAATGCCCTGAACACGCATCATCCTACGATTCAGTATAACTTTTGCCGGTTATCGAGGTAATCCTGGTGTAACGACCCAACCAGTCATTTTGAGAGTTGCAGTCATGTTCCACTATTTACTACTCATTATGTACTTCATAGCTGTTATGTGACTTGGCAGGGAAGTCAGTTCGAGTCCGGAGATATTGCGGAACGAATTGAGACACTTAGCCTCCAAGATGAAAACTTAAGTTGAAATGGTTAACTAGATGTTGACTTATGTGAAAATGACCTCAAAATAGAATTTTGATGGTTCCAATAGCTATGTATGGTGATTTTGGACTTAGGAGCGTGTCCGAAAGGTTAATTGAAATTCCGTAAATAAATTAGGCTTGAAATTGACCAGGGAGTTGACCTTTTTATATCGGGGTCGTAATCCAGTTCTGAAAATTTTCATGTCAATTATGACTTGTGTGCAAAATTTGAGGTCAATCGAATGTGTTTTGATAGGTTTCGGTATCGGTTGTAGAAGCTTGAAGTTTCAAGTTCATTAAGTTTGAATTAGAGTGCGATTCATGTCTTTAGCGTTGTCTGATGTGATTCGAAGGCTCGACTAAGTTCGTATGATATTTTAGGACTTGTTTGTATGTTTGGTTGAGGTTCCGGGGGCCTCGGGTGGATTTCGGGTCATTAACGGACTAGATTTAGACTTGTTGGAATTGCAGAAAAATCTGGTGCATCAGTTGCTAGTTTCCTTCATCGCGTTCGAGGTCTCGCGTTAGCGTAAGGTATCTTTGAGGCCAGCTGGGTTGTTCTTCGCGTTTGCGATGTAATTCTCGCACTCACGAAGCTTTGGAGCATTGAGCCTACGCATTCGCAATAGGGTCCTCTCATTCGCGTAGAGGAATGGGCATAGGGGGTCCCAGGCAATTAGCCTACGCGTTCGCGATGAGGTTCCCGTGTTCGCGAAGGCTTAGACTGTGTGAGCTTCCGCGTTAGCGATTGGGCCATCACATTCTCTTAGAAAGGTTTTTGGACTGAAGTATTTTGTTCTTCATGAACGCGAGGCAATGGTCGCGTTCGCGAAGAAGAAACCATTGGACAAAAAGTTTAAGTTCTGAAAATGGGACTTCATCCTATTTTCCATTTTTGGTGAATTGGAGCTCGGTAAGAGGCGATTTTCGGGAGAATTTTCAATGAAAACAACAGCGTAAGTGTTTTTAACTTAATTTTGGTCAAATTGCCCGAATGCATGGTTGTGTTTAACATTTAATCGGTGATTTAAGTTGGAAGATTTAAAAAACCCTCTTGGTTTAAATTGAAGATTTGAGGGTCGAGTTGATATCGGAATTTGGTAAAATTTGTATGGTTGAACTCGTGGTTGATAGGCATTCATATTTTGTAATGTTTGTTGGGTTCCGATACATGGTCCCCACGATTGAAACTGTTGTAACATTTTGTGATATGTGAGCGCGTGTACGCGAGGTGACGAGTGCGTACACAGGCTAAATTTGGAAATATCGATTCTTGCTGAGTAGTCTTCTTTTAAATTCTTTAACTGGGTTGCTTTAGTATATGTAGTGATCATGTTAAGTCTAGTATCATATGTCTACATGCCCTAACTCTTACTTGCAATATGTGCAACATGCTTAGTTAAATTACCTGCTTTGATTTGATTTAAATCTTTAACTGTGAGATTCTTGCTGTAAATTCGTTGTTTCCTTCGGATATCTGTTGCATATTTACTTTTGTGACTACGAGGCGGTTCCTCGGGAGATCCCCCTATACTGCATATTTACTTTTGGGACTATGAGGCAGTTCCTCGGGAGATCCCCCTATACTGCATATTTACTTTTGGGACTACGAGGTGGTTCCTCGGGAGATTTCCCTGTACTGCATATTTACTTTTGGGACTATGAGGCAGTTCCTCGGGAGATCCCCCGTACTATAGATTTACCTTTGGCACTACGTCGCGGTAACTCGGGAGTGCCCCTGTTGTTTACCTTTATTTATTGTGCTGATATTTTCTGAAACTTGTTATTGTTTAAATCCTCAGTCATTTCAAAAATATTATTATATCTCCTGCCTTACTTTTCTCTTAAACTAGTAGGGCCATGACTTGACCTCGTCACTACTCTACCGAGGTTAGGCTTGGCACTTACTGGGTACCGTTGTGGTGTACTCATACTACGCTTCTGCACATCTTTTTGTGCAGATCCAGGTACTTCCTATCAGATCAGGTATCAGTAAACTAGTTGTACACGGAGACTTCAAGGTACATCTGCCAGCGTCCGCAGACCTCGGAGTCCCCCTCTATCCTTATTATGTTGTCTTCTTGATTTCTCTTTAGACTCCCATGTATTGAGACACTCAGAATTAATTCTTAGAAGCTTGTGACTTATTTCTACCGGTTTTGGGAGTTGAAATTATTGGATTGTAGTTTTATATTTATTTCATATGTTGAGAATTTGGCTTCAGTTTTAATTTATGTATTTCCGCAAAACTTGTTAGGCTTACCTAGTCTTAGAGACTAGATGCCATCACGACATCCTACGGAGGATGAATTTGGGGTCGTGACAAGTTGGTATCAGAGCTCTAGGTTCATAGGTATTATGAGTCACAAGCAAGTTTAGTAGAGTCTCGCGGATCGGTACAGAGATATCTATACTTATCTTTGGGAGGCTATGGAACTGTAAGGAAAATGTTCACTTCGTTGATTCCTTATCGTGCGCATTTGTTGACTTCAAAATTCTAAACTCTTGTCTTTCTATTCTCTCAAAGATGGTGAGGAAATGCACAACTGGATTCGATAATCAGACACCCACGCCCCATGTTGGAACTGCAAGAGGCCGGGAAAGAGGCCGAGAAAGACCATGTGGTGCAGCTAGAGCACCTGCATGAGCTGCTGCAGCAGAGACACCAGTATCTCCAGATGGAGAGTAGGCACCTGAGACGCCTGTTACTACCCCTGCAATTCAAGACACTCTTGCCCAGAGTTGATTCTACTTGCTCCTGCCACATCTCAGGCCGGGGGAGGAGCACATACTCCCACCGCCCGTACCCCAGAGCCACGGGCCAAGGTTGACCATGCCTCAGAGGTTATACCCATACATCCAGTTGTCCCAGTTCGGCCCGAGGTTAGGGTAGCAGTTTTGGAGGGGGAACAGCTCAGGCTCGAGAGGTGCAAGAAGTACCACCCTCCCACTTTCAGCGATTTGGCTTCAGAGGATGCTCAGGGTTTTCTTGACGAAGGTCACCGCATCCTCCATACTATGGGTATTATGGATTCTAGTGGGGGTTTTTTCATGGCATTCCAGCTTAGAGGAGAGACCTACCAGTGGTGGCAGGCATACGAGTTGGATAGTCCGGCTGAGGCAGCTTTACTTACTTGGACTCAGTTTTCAGATATATTCTTGAGGGAATATGTTCCTCAGAGTCTTAGAGATGCATGGCGTGTAGAGTTTGAACAGTTGTGCCAGGGTTCTATGACCGTGTCAGAGTATGCGGTCCGATTTAATGATATGGCTAGGCATGCACCAGCCTTGGTTGCTACTGTGCGAGAGCGGGTTCGTCGATTTATTGAGGGGATCCACCCTAGTATCAGATTCTGTATGGCCCGAGAGCTAGAGATGGACATCACATACTAACAGGCGGTGTCAATTGCTAGGAGATTAGAGGGTATGCGGATCTGGGAGAGAGAAGAGAGAGAAGCTAAGAGACCTCAAGACTCTGGCACGTATACAAGTTCTCGTGTCCCGGCTATAGCTCATCAGGGTAGGGGTTATAGGAGTCGCCCTGTTCATTCAGCACTTCCAGCCGCCAGCGGTACTCCGACCACTCCTAGGCCCCAAGATCCCTATTATGCACCGCTACTATCTAGTGTACCTCCTGTATGGGGTGTTTCTAGTGATCAGTCCAGTAGATCAGGCCCGAGCCAGTCACAATAACCACGTCCTCTGAGAGCTTATTTTGAGTGTGGTGACACTCGTCATATGGTGAGCGATTGCCCCAGACATAGGAGGGGTGCACCTCCACAGATCTCTCAGGTCCCACCTATTCCACAGGACCCTCAGGCTTCCCAGGCCATGATTACTGCACCAGTTGCTACTCCACCTGCACAACCAGCTAGAGGTGGAGGTCGGACATGTAAAGGTCGCCCTAGAGGGGGAGGCCAGGCCAGATATTATGCCCTTCCTGGTAGGACGGAGGTAGTTGCATCAGATTCTGTTATCACAGATATTGTTCTGGTCTGTCATAGAGATGCATCAGCCTTATTTGATCCAGACTCCACTTATTCTTATGTGTCATCTTATTTTGCCCTATATTTGGGCATATCCCATGATTCTTTGAGTTCTTCTTTTTATGTATCTATACCCATGGGTGAATCTATTATTGTTGGCCGTGTGTATCAGTCGTGCTTGATTGTTATCAGTAGTTTTGAGACCAGAGCTAATTTATTATTGCTCAGTATGGTGGATTTCTATATTATTTTGGGCATGGACTGGTTGTCTCCCTGTCACGATATCCTTGATTGTCACGCTAAGACTGTGACATTGGCTATGCCAGGTCTACCGCGGCTAGAATGGAGAGGTACCTTGGATCATGTTCCTAGCAGGGTTGTTTCATTTCTTAAGGCTCAGCGAATGGTTGATAACGGGGTATGATGTGTATCTGGCCTATGCGAGATGTTAGTGTTGATACATATACCGTGGAGTCAGTTCCAGTAGTAAGGGATTTTCCCGATATATTTCCAGCGGAACTTCCGGGTATGCCACCTGACAGGGATATTGACTTGGCATTGATTTGTTATCGGGCACTCAGCCCATTTCTATTCCACCATATCGTATGGCCCTGGCAGAATTGAAAGAATTAAAAGAGCGGTTACAGGAACTGCTTGATAAGGGTTTTGTTCGGCCTAGTGTATCGCCTTAGGGTGCTTCTGTCTTATTTGTAAAGAAGAAAGATGGTTCTATGAGGATGTGTATTGATTACCGCCAGTTGAACAAGGTTTCAGTAAAGATCAGATATCCATTGCCACGTATTGATGACCTATTCGATCAGCTTCAGGGTGCCAGAGTGTTCTATAAAATTGACTTGCGTTCAAGCTATCATCAGTTGAAGATTCGGGAGCCAGATTTCCCGAAGACTGCTTTCAGGACTCGGTATGGTCATTATGAGTTCCTTGTAATGTCATTTGGGCTGACCAACGGCCCAGCAACAATTATGCATTTAATGAACAATGTATTTCATCCCTATCTTGACTCATTTGTCATTGTGTTTATTGACGATATTCTGGTGTATTTCCGGAGTCGGGAGGATCATGAACATCACCTGAGAACTGTGCTTCAGACTTTGAGAGAAAATAAGTTATATGCAAAATTTTCAAAGTATGAATTCTGGCTTGATTCAGCGGGATTTTTGGGTCACATAGTTTCATGCGAGGGGATCAATATAGATCCGAAGAAAATTGAGGCAGTGCAGAGTTGGTCTAGACCATCCTCAGCTACGGAGATCCGAAGTTTTCTTGGCTTGGCGGGGTATTATCGCCGATTTGTAGAGGGTTTCTCTTCTATTGCCGCACCTATAACCAGATTGACCAAAAAGGGTGCTTTGTTCACGTGGACCGAGGAGTGTGAGGAGAGCTTTCAAAAGCTCAAGACTGCTTTGACTATAACCCCAGTATTAGTGTTGCCTACAGGTTCAGGATCTTATACTGTGTATTGTGATTGCCTATGCATCCAGACAATTAAAGGTACATGAGAAATATTATTCTGTCTATGACCTTGAGTTAGCAGCTATTGTTCATGTCTTGAAGATTTGACGGCATTATTTGTACGGTGTCCATTGTGAGGTTTATACCGATCAACGGAGTCTACAACATCTGTTTAAATAGAAGGATCTTAACTTGCGGCAGCGGAGGTGGTTGGAGTTGCTTAAGGATTATGATATCACCATTCTCTATCACCCCGGGAAGGCCAATGTAGTGGATGATGCCTTGAGTATTAAGGCGGAGAGTTTGGGCAGCTTAGCATACTTACCAGTAACAAAGAGGCCTTTAGCCTTGGATGTTCAGGCCTTGGCCAACTAGTTTGTCAGATTGGATATTT